>CAVNYN010270442.1:0-39597 GCA_963692815.1 Nyctanthes arbor-tristis
GCTTGGGCAGAGGAGGTCGCGGGGCTGTGGATTGGGCGACAGTGGCGGCGCGGTGGCGGTGCAGTGGGGGTGATGGTGTTGACCGTGTAAGGGAGATGATGGTGGTGTCGGTGTTGCCAAGGGCGGATGGTACTGGTTTGATGGTGTGTGTGTGGGAGATTGTTTAGGTGAATTTCCGGCCGTGGTGTGCTGGCCGGCGGTGGGCAGAAGTTTTCCGGCGTGGCGTTACAAACCGTGCCGGTGGTGTTGTGTGTATATACATTGGCCGGGTGTATACCTTTGGATGAAATTGCAGAATGTATTTTTGCTGGGTTATTGGACGTGTATGTAGGTATATCGAATAAGAGAATCAAACCTGAAGAAAGTGAGCTTGTGAGTGGGATTTTCTTTGGAATTTAACGGGACACTTATAGGTTGTGAGTTACAATCTCCTAGTTCGACCGGGAGTTGGAGTTGTAGTGCATAGGTACTTTCATATGTGCTGGTAATCGAAGTTGGATGAATTTCAACACAATAACAACGGCTAAGATAAGTCGAGCTAGGATACCAGAATTGTAACAAAACTCATTTGATATTAAAGATTTGGAGCTTTTAGAAAACTGCTTATTTAATGTAAAAAAAAAAATTTAATTAAGTCTTAGAATATCTGACTAGACGAGCGCGACTTAAGCAACTTAAAATTTGGTGAAATTATAACGACGCGAAATTATTTAATAAAATTAATTTTTCTAAAAATTTCAGGATCGCTACAATTTCCACCTCTTGGCACTAGGAGAAGAACTACTCGGTTGCCCATCTTGTGCACTGGTGGTGAGAAGGTGGTAACCACTCTTGACCGATTAATCTCCTGTCGGTGTAAAATGCCATAAAATTTCGTCCGCTTCTTCACAACTGCCGACAAGGATAGATAATATCGCTTCTACATCCACTGGCCAGAATGAAGCTCGAACTAACGATATATTCCATCCACCATTACCATCCAATAAGTCCTTCACCCATTGTGGCCCTCCTTGTGGCCTAGTAATCGGCCTAAAAGCTGTGTAGCGAGGTATCCAATTATCATAATAAATCCGTATATGTTCCCCGTTGCCCACCCGCCATCTAGTCCCACGACAAATAACATCTTTACCCCAGAGCAAGCTCTTCCATAAGTAAGAGGAGCTCACTTTATCCATGGCCTCTAAAATGTTACAGTCAGGAAAATATTTTGCCTTTAAGACCTGTCATGCCAAAGAATTGGGGTTTTTTAATAATCTCCACACTTGTTTAGTCACCAGGGCTTGATTAAAAAACACCATATCCCTGAATCCTAGCCCTCCCATATCTTTTACAAGACAGAATTTGCTCCATTTCATCCAGGCTACACCTTTCCCCTCCCGTCTCGTGCTCTACCAAAATCTTCTCATTAAGCCCCGAATGTCATTACAAACTTGTTTCGACATCTTGAACATGCTCATCATATATGTAGGAATTGCTTGAACAACGGACTTGAGCAAGACTTCCTTACCCGCTGTTGATAATAGCTCTGTCCGCCACCCCTGGATCCGTTTCCAAACTCTTTCACGTATGTATGCAAAGGTCCTACATCTATTTCTCCCTACCACCGCTGGTAGCCCTAGGTAGGTATCATGGCCCTGAATATTCACACTCCCCAGCGCTTGCATGATTCCGTCCCTAACCTCCTGCGATGTATTCGGGCTAAACGTGATGGTCGTCTTGTCTACATTTACTTGCTGTCCTGAAGCCCTTTCATAAGTCTCCAGAATATTCAACACCTTTTGGATCTCCTGCTATTGTGCTCGAGTAGAAATGATAGAGTCATCTGCAAAGAAAAGGTGGTTAACTCTCGGTGCCCGTCTGCAAACCCGCTGGCCAAGAATCGATCCACTGATTTCAGCTCTCCAAAGTGCACCTGAAAAAGCTTTAGCACATAGCAGGAACAAATACGGAGATAATGAACATCCCTGTCTAGGCCCTCGACCTAGATCTACATCCCCACAATACTCTCCATTAATACGAAAAGTAAAAGAAGCAGTGGAAATACAATTATGAATAAGACCCACCCATCTATCAGGAAACTTCATTTTAGTCATAACAGCACTCAAAAATCCCCATCTACGCTATCATAGGCTTTGCTTATATCTAATTTTAAAGCCATCGACCCCACCCTCCCCTGCGTCCTACATGACATGGTATGTAGTAATTCAAAAGCAATAATTGCATTATCAGTAATTAAACGATTATCTAACAAAGGCACTTTGGTTAAGAGACATAAGGGGCCCGAGAACCTGTTTCAGCCGATTTGCCAATGCTTTCGACACAATTTTGTATAAAGAGTTGCACAGGCTGATCGGATGGTACTCCGTAATCCTTTCTGGATTTCTCTTCTTTGGAATCAATACGATCACTGTCTTGTTGATCTCTGCCACAGAGCACCCCCCGTTTAAGACCGCCAAACATGCCTCTGCAATTTGCTCTTTAACCAGAGACCAATGCTTCTGATAAAAGCCCACATGATACCCATCAATGACGGGCGCTTTGTAGGGCACCAAACACATCAGTGCTCTATAGACTTCCTCCTCTTTGAATTCTTTATTCAATAATTGAATCGTTTCTTCTGATAAACTCTTTTCAATCCCCTCAACTCCTCTGCATAAAGTCTCCTGGTTCGGCTCTCCACTAGTAAACAATGTCTTGAAAAAATTCTCCACCAACTGAACTACATTATGTTTCTCCTATACCCACCGGTCATTGTCATCTTTTAGCTGATGAATTAAATTTCCTCTATATCGCTTACTGGCCTTCTGATGAAAACATTTTGAATTTTTGTCACCCTCCTTAAGCCATTCCAAATGAAATCTTTGGCGCCAAATGCTCTCTTCTCTCTCCTCTAAACACGCAATTTCCGTCTCCAAAACTCTTATTTCTGCCATATGCTCCCCCGCTTGCTCATCATACAACCTCGTCAACCGCTCCCTCTTCTCCTCCAATGCTTTCCTCCACCCTGTAAAACTTTCTTTACTCCATCGCTGCAACCCCTTAGTACAATGGGTCATCCGTTGAATAATATCTCCAAATGGCCCTTCTCCCCATGTCATCCGTCCCCCCTCCTCCCATCGTCCCATTACCACCTCCTCATAACCCCCGTCCTTCATCCAAAAAGGCTCGAATTGAAAGAACCTCCGCTTACATTCTCCATTGACATGTCCCGGCCAGCCTTGAAGCCACAATATGATCGGCCTATGATCCAAAAATGTAAAAGGCAAATGTTCAACCCCGGCGTTTGGATAAAAGCCCCGCCACTTCCCACATCCAACAAACCGGTCAAGTCGCACCTGGATGTTTGCCTCTCCCATTCTTTTATTATTCCAAGTAAACGTCGGACCTCTATATTGGATTGAAGAGAGCCTACAATCAAATAAAGTATCTTGAAAATCTTGTACCAAACGGACTTGTCTTTGCTCACTGCCCAATCTCTCATACAACTCCAATGTCTCATTAAAGTCTCCACCACAAACCCATGGAAGTGACCCTGTAGCACTTAATCTCCTCAACAACTCCCACGATAAATGATGATCGGTGGAACGGGGATTCCCATAGAACCCCGTAAATCGCCATTGCTTCCCAAATTCATCCCGTATCCATGCATCTATATGGCCCTTAAAATAAGACTTAACATCAACCACCCAATCCTCTTTCCAAAGCAACATGAGACCACCGCTTCTCCCATCACAGTCGACTACAAAATTATGTTGGAATCCCAAAATTAAATGCATATTAGCTGCCGTAGCACCGTACAGTTTAGTTTCAGATAGAAAAACTAAACCAGGGGAAAAGGATCGGATAACTCTCCGAACCCCCGCTACCGTATGAGGATTCTCCAAGCCCCGTACGTTCCAACTTAAACAACTCATTGCATTCGGCGGTTCTGCAAAGCAGAACTAGCCGATTGATCATTAATCTCCGCCATCTCCGTCTCCTCCTCTTCTACCTCCATCTCCTCGGCCCCTAACTTAACCTTTTTCACCGCCTCCATATCTCCTTCACTATCCTCCTCCATCTTTCGTTTGTGCTTTGCTCCTATCCCTGGCGAATTAAGTGGCAAACTCATTGTCATAGGCAACACTCTCCCTTGTCGAGGACTAAATGTTTTTTCCCCTCATTGCCTTTCATTTTATCCTTTCTGCCAACTCTCTGCCTTTCACACTCTCCACGCCCCAATACACCAACAACATCACCTGACACATGCAAACCATGCAGCCCATTATTGTCTCCCTCTCCATCGACCGTTCCCAACATCTTCCCTACACCCCAACTTTTCCACCGCAACTCCCCCTCCGCCACCCCCAGATGCTGCCCAAGCATCCTCCTCTCCCTTTTGTCCTGAACCCTCATCAACTGCCGCAACCACTCCTCCACTCTCAGAAACTCCTCCACCCTTCACGCTCAAACCTCCCCTCCCCGACTGCTGCCCAACATCGCTGTTTACCTCCTGTGCCAAATTCGCAGCCTCTGTACACTCTTGGTACATTCGCGTCGGCCGAGGGTTTTGGCCAAACGACTTGCTGCCCTTCAATTGGGGTGGTGCCGCCCGTAAACTATCATTGTATTGACGGTCCCCCGCTAACACCGTACGAACCGCTTTCTTCAAGCACTCAATATGCCGATGACCTATAAGACCACATGAGAAACAAAAATCTGGGAGCTTCTCGTATTGAATTGGAATCATAATTTCATCTCCCAAACCTTCAATGCATAAACGAATACCCTTACGCAATGGCTTTCTGACATCGATGCGAACCTTCATCCTAGGGACCGTCCCTTCTAAATCAATGGCCTCTACCTCTCCTAACTGGTCCCCTATATCCTTTAACCCGACTTCGGTGGCACACGCAAGTGGCAAGCGTGGAAATTGAATCCAAAAAGCGATTAGATTAAATTTCATGCGATTGACTTCCCCCATACCCGACGGCACAACAAGGGATAAAATTTGTTTGTTGAAAAGCCATGGACCGCCATTCAAAATCTTCCTCCGGTTAGTGTCCGAGTCGAACGTGAATATGAAGGTATTATTACTGCTTCTCGATTCAACCTCAAAATTACCATCCATTTTCCAAATTAACTTGAGCACCGCCTCCAAGCCTTTCTTGTTGGCCCCCCCTACTACCTATTATCCGACCCACCAATGCATGCTTCATCCGATCCATCCCTACTTCAACTGTTCGCTGATTCAAGACAACCCTCGGTATAGAATCCTCATCCAATTGCAGATTTCCCCAAAGATCAGTGATAGTATTTGCATCCATCGTTGAGAAAACGTCTCCGAAAGCAAATTGACTGCCAATGAACCACTAGCGGAAAGCACCAGCACGAACGGCTGGACAGAAACCCTAATCCCCTCTAGAGCGAAAGATAGGGTAGTCCATTTTTATATCTTTCAATTAAAGGGCTTTTTTATTAATAGTCTTAGAATTAAGGTATTTCTCAAACTCCCTAATAATAAGAGGGGTATTTATCAAAATAACCTTTTTTTTTTTTATAAAACAAATCTACTAACAAAAGTCAAGGGTTACGACCGCCGCCCAACAAAAGTGTAGAATAAATGCAAAATTTTACATTCAGGTCACATTTTTTTTCCTATAATATAATATCCCATCCAATAAAGATGGTGCAATACTAATTTTTACAAATATTAAAAAAAGTTCAATTAATAGTGTTGAAAAGGTAAAATTTAATATTATTTTCTCTAATATTTCTTAAAAAATATATTATTTCCTTAATATATCATTTTATTTATTAAATATTACATCTTAAATAATACAATTTTGTTTACTACAATAAACATTAAACGGATGTATAAAAGAAAATTAATATTCTAGCTATTTTTTTAATAGAAAAGTGTTTCATATTTTAAGACGGACGAAGAAGAAAAATTGAACCTTTTTTTAGACGGACAACTTGGAACCCCCAAACACTCTGGCCCGGCACATAAAGTTCATGGTTCACCAAATGACGCCGAAGCTTGAAAAACTTAGAGATAGTTAAAAAATTTTTCTTATTTTCCTAACTTTTTAAATTTTTCTACTGATACTTTACTCTTGAGTAAGACTAATTATGAGCAAGTTCCTTGCGCTTAATCTGATTTCAATTGAGCAAATAGTATGAATTTAGTATTATCAAGCTTGAATCTCAACTTTTTCATTTTGACAGGAACACAATGCATGTACATATGGTACAGAGACACCACACACTATCTAAAAAATCATGGAAATTTTTTTAGACGTGAGACGGTTTATATGTCTCACACACATGTTATGCTAACGATACGATATCCAAGATCAAAGTATTAAACACTACAAGCACACCACCACACTATCCACGTCGCGACAAAGGCTGTACTTTTTTCTTTTGACAGGACCACAATGCACACACGCACGGCATAGAGATATCACAAGCATCTCACAAAACTATACTAATTTTGTTAGACGTGGAATGATATATATGCTACAAGCACACGTTATGTTAGTTATGTGGGATCTAAGATCAAAGTATAGAAGACCACAAGCATAGTACCACACTATATATCCATATCGCGACAAAACTATACTTCTTTCTTTTGGCAAGAACACAGTGCACACACACAAAGCACAGAGACAACATACGATATCTAATAAAACCTTAGTAATTTAATTAGACGTAGAATTGTATACATGCCACACGCACATTATGCTAATGATGTGGGATTCAAGATCAGAGTATAAAATCAACAAGCACAACACACTATTCACATTGTGAAAATATTGTACTTTTTTTCTTTTGACATGAATACAACACACACAAAGCACATGATAAAGTTGAAACTTAAAAGAAAAATATCTATATTTTCTAATATGTTATTGATTTATTAAAATTAACTTTTGATGGTTGCATGTTTCACTTCATGAAACGCCAATATAATAAATTTTATTTTATAACTTAAAATTGATATCATTTTTCAAAGAAAACAATATTTAAGAACTTCTATAAGATTCTTGTGGGGTAATTTGCACAAAAGGTACCTATCATTGGACATAATTGTCCAATCGGTCCCTAATTTATTTTTTATTTTTTTGACAATTTCATTAATACCTTCATATTTCTTTTGTAGAATTCATCCTCAATATCCATTTGTAAAAGAGCAAATTAACGAGTATTATCAAAATAGTTACTTTAAACTTTTGTTGATAATGCAAATTATTTTAAACAATACTAATCATTTTAGGATTCTTTTTCCCTTTTTTTTTTTTTGCAAATTTTAACTTTGAATTGCGGATGGACATAAACACCCCTATGAAAGTGGAGAAAATTAAACACAAATGAATATCAAAGATAAATCCTGCCAAATATTTATAAATGTGAGGATGAGACTGCCAAAAAAAAAAAGTAAGGATCATTTATGCCAATTACCCATTCTCATAAATAAAAGGGTAATTGGCGCAAAAGGTACTTACCTCTAGACATTATTGTCGTAATGGTTCTTAGTTTTGATTTTTTGGCAATTTCATCCCTACTTTCATATTTCTTTTGCATAATTCATTCTTATATCAAATTGTCTTCAATTTTTTTTCCATTTTCAAATGGGCCTTTTTGTCTAAACACAGTTCAAAGTTCAAAGAAAATTACAAATGAAATCCCAAAAATAATTTATATTGTCGAAAACTAATTAAAAGAATTTGCATTATCGAAAATATTAAAGATAACTATTTTTTCAATAATGCTAATTAATTTTGGAACTTTGTTTGAATTTTGTTTCTTAAATTTTTTTTGTGAATGGACAAAAATACCCTTTTGAAAATGGAGAAAAGTAGAGATAAATAACTATAAGGATGTACTGTGCAAAAGTATATGAAGGTGGGGATGAAATAGCCAAAAAATCAAAAGAAGGGACCGTTTACACAATAATATCCAAATATATGGCCCTTTTGCGCCAATTATTCCGAATAAAATATTGACAAAATATTAAACATTAAAAACTGGTATCCAAAATATCCTATAACATAATATTTAACGTGTGATTTTTTTTTTTTTGAAAGAATATTTAAGGTACGGTTTGCTAGTTTTAATGTATGGTATTTTAGCCTCTCCAGTTATTTAATAGTAGTTTTATGACTTTTTTTTCTATTTTTTTCCAAGGCCAAAGACACATTTTGTAACACTCCCAACTATTTTTGTAAATCTTTCCATATTATATTATAGAATAAATCATTAATCGCATTTGAAAATTTTCCCAAGAAATAAAACACGGGTGAACAAAAAATTTCAGATTTTCGATCACAAATTATTTTCATTAAACTTAAATATATAAAGTAAATTTTGAAATCTATGTACATTAGCAATAAATTTGAATATAATTATAACGCCCCCAAATATGATCTTATCCGAGAAAGTTTTTTCGTTATAAGGTTTAAATTTATAAATTCATATATATTTAAGGGTGCTTAAAATCAGGAGCAAAAGACAAATGAGATTTATTTATATAAAATCTACGTCAAATAATAATAAATTATTAACTTAAGATAGTCATAACCTTTTTAGGTTTCCCTTGTGATCGACCCATGCACCACGGTCAAGGCCCAGTACGCAATTGCCTAGTCATCAAGGAGTTGCCACTTGCTGCTGACCCTGTCACTTGCCTTTTAACACATACAATACAAAACTATATGAGCTAACGCTTGGAAAATAACGGTATACATGATCATCATGTATATAATGTCAATTAAATGAAGACAGTGATGTCACACTAGCAAGCATGCAAGGCCCCTAACCCCTTAACCCTCATATAGTATACCGTACTAGCTCAACATCAATACGGCCAAATCAAATGCGCACGTACTAGGATCCACTTGAGTCCACCGTTAAGGAGTCACTACTAGTACAAACTATAATCCAGAAATAATAGGCTTGGCCTATCACCGCCGAGCCCCCAAACGCTCACTTGTTGGTATCTCAAGAGGTATATCTACTCAAACAGCTACATTGTTGAGCCCCCAAACACTCACCTTAAGGAGCACTCCGAGTAGTATATCTACCAAGACAGCAAATAAAGTATGTTATCACTATACATGGTTCACACAACCACCATTGGCTCACAAGCTAATCTTCATGCCATCATGCTCAATGGCTGTATATGACATGTGTTGACCAAGTGTAAGCTCATGGTCAACGATCTCCAAATCAAAGGGTTGGCCCACCAAGCCATGAGCTGTCAGCTCAACGGCGTATAGCCAATCAGCGAAACTCAATAGCTCAGGACCTTCAGGTCCCATCTCACGAGCTCAAGACCTTCAGGTCTTACCTCGCTTATGAGCTTAGGACCTTCAGGTCCCACTACTTCACGAGCTCAAGACCTTCATGTCTCAACTTACGAGCTCAGGACCTTCAAGTCCCATCTGACGAGCTCAGAATCTTCAAGTCCTCCCTTATGAGCTCAAAACTTTCAGGTCCCAACTCAAGAGCTTAGCACCTTCAGGTCCCACCTGATGAGCTCAAGATCTTCAGATCCTCCCTCACGAGCTCAAGACCTTCAACTCCCAGCTCACGAGCTCAAGACCTTCAGTTCTCACCTAATCAAGGTAGTCATGCAGTTCTACAGACATGTTAGCAGTGATGCAACTTGCAAGCTAGATCGGAACCTTATGACTTAAGGCTGATGTGAGAGCTGCATTTATTATAAAGTTGGCATTTATCATCTTCATGCAGACAACTAGCTTGCAATTAGTCAAAAAGCGTGACATCTACCCCAACTAGGTATACTTACAAGGCTTCTCATTAACTAATCATTTAAAACTTATAATCATTACATACCAATTCTTACACTATAAATACAAGGAGATTAACCAAATTTACGGATCCTCCTCATTTTACAACATATTTGTCTTCTAAAGCATTTGCTCGCCTTATTTATTCTCTTATAAATTCACCAACTTGACCGTGAATTTCACATTTATTGCTCAAAACAATTCAAATACAAATTTCCCGCGCAAATAAATTCGTTTGTTGAGTCAAGGTAAAATTTGGCATCAACACCATGTATCACCGTGTGCTCAATAGTATAATCTCAATTAGATCATTTACATCATGTCCAATATTTCCAAGTACTCAGTGAATAACAACATGTATTGACCCACGCAAAACAATGCAAGGAAGATCAACAGATGACAAAGGTACAAAGATACAAAGCTCGAGCATATAACTAGTTTAGCCTCCACCTATGAACCATAGATACAAATGTACAAATGACCAAGACCACACAACAAGGTCATAGTACCACAAAGCAATACAAATACAATGCAAACACAGGTAGATTGCGCTATTAGCAATGCCTAAGAACAAAGAACAATTATTTATCTAAAAACAAAAGTGCATACTTAGGTCTCAAATGTCAAAGCATACAATAGGAGCATATTAAACAATTACGTACAATCAAATATCAAGGAGAATTAAAGAAGGCATGAATTTCAAAGAGGGAGAGCCAAGACACATGTTACTCACCTCAAAGGTTACCCAAGCATTCCTTGAATAATTCTCATACAGAAAAGTACCACTAAAGCCTTGAAATTCCTCAATCAAAGCTATTCTTTAGGTTACAATCTTTCTATATGTGGTAAGGAGCCTCTTTCAAGTGAGAAATAAGTATTTTATTGAGTTTTGATGGGTGTTTCTCCTCTCTTACCAATTTTGGATGAAAATTGGTAGTTTTAGGGAAGAAAGAGGATGGTTTGGGTGGCATGGAGACTTTAGAGACCCTTTGGCCTTTATATAATAGCTGAGATTTAATTGTTTTTAATAAAATTTGAGTTCTGCCAATCACATCTCGACACGTGGCGCGACTAGAGCCGTACAAATGTTAGTGTGATTTGTTTATTGCTCGAGACATCCTTGTATTTTATGCTGTCTTTCAATTAGGTCATCGTACTTTGATTCATGTCGATCAAGGACTGAAATCTTTCTTTGGCATCAATTGATTAACAATACAATTCAAGCAATTGATCTATTGCTGTCAAAATAACAACCACGTAACATAATTGAGGGTTAAATTTTTGTGGGATTTAACAGGGTGTGGCCAGTCCCATTCTTTTGGGGTTCGATAGTTTTAGTATTTTCTCCTCCTTTAATGTACGACCCCCTAACCCCAGTTTATAGAAATTTCTGGTGACTTGTCTCATAATTTTTTAACTAATGTTTAATCCTTAAACATTCTTATTTATTTTTGTCAGTTACTTAACTTAAATAAATTCTCATAATTGTCCAAATAATTTATATATAATATAGAAAAATTCTACGAGCTCATATAAAAGACCAAAGTCTCATAGCATTTTCTAGAATTATGAACTCAATATTTATAATTCCATAAAAAAATGTTGATACGTCATGTAACATCGTAAAAATTATCTGAAGTATTACTTTTTAGATTTTAGGGCGTTACACATTTAGTTTACAAAAAGAAAAAAAAATACAATATGGAAAAGGTAAATTTCGGAGATAATAATATCTGTTATTTGTAAATAGACCATAAATAGAAGGCGTTGTTCATAAATTTCGCTAATTAATATTTTAAAGAATAATGAAATGACATGTAAAGTCTTATATAATACACACACATATACATAATAAATACATGGGCATTTCGGAAAATTTTCCTTTGTAATATTTTCATATTTTTGACAACTGGTTTACAAACTAATCAGGTTATAAACTATTATATTAATTTTTTTTTGGTAAACAGAAACTATTATATTTTCACATGACATAATCTATATATTAATAATAAGACAAGTTTGTTTGGCATGATTTTTCCCGCTATTGGTTTGGCTTTATAAGATTACTCCTGACGTCACTCTGTCCTTTTTTTTTTTTTAAATTTTCCAGTTTCTGATTTTATCTTTGGCATTACATTTTCTCTCTCTGGTTGTATCTCTGTTATCCTCTCATCAAATCCTATTTTCTCTTTGTGACGATCTTCATTATCTTCTCATCAAACTCTGAATTGAAGATTTGAATTTTTTTTTATCCATTCTTCATATAGCAATAGCAATGTTAAATCGTCCTTTATTTTTTTATTTTTTTCGTGTTCTGCTGTGTTTTGAATCAAATATCTGTTTACAGTTTTTTTATCCAATCAAGCAGATCAGCCTATATTATTCTTTCTTATCCATTTTTTCATTTCCATTATTTTTTTGTGCTCTAGTGGTCAATTTCATTGCCTTTAAATTTTAGGGTCTTGATCGAGTACGACGTTTGTGGTGCCGTGTTGTTAGTAGATCTTCAAGTTGTATTCGTCTTGATGGAACACAATGCGGAATTTAGAACTTTTCAACGTATCCAAATTTTTGATCCAATGTGCTTCAGTGAGAAAATATTGATTTTTGTATATAGATTTTTGGTTTTGAATTTACCTTATATATATAGGTTACTGGTAAGTTTCTTTGTAATTTTGCCATGCGTTTTGCTGATCCTTAACAAGGAAATTATTTTTCCAGTATAAATATCTGTTAGCTGTTTGTAGGATGTTAGAACAAATGATATCCCAATTGAAACATTTGGCGTTCAAGGATTTCCTACCATTTACTTTCAATCTGATGGTAACTTGCAACGTTGATTCCTTGATTATTTTTTGACATTCACTACTCTCTCAATGATAGGCTATTCTTCTCTATAGTAGCAATTTATAGTTTTGTCAAATAAGCAAATGAAAACACAACTTGTGTAGTATAAGAGCACAAGAAATATGACGTTATATAGTTAACCATATGATCTATATATAATTGAGTTATTAGCAATCTTCATATACTTTCCAATTTAGTAATCATTTTTTATGGGATAAAATTTGAGTCTCTTGAATTTATTTTACTCCATATGAAAAAGAGTACTCCATAAAGGTGCTAATTTTGGAATAAAAATGAGAAAAACCCATTAAAAGGCTTAAATTTGTGAACAAGAACTGTAGAAAAGCTATAAATAAGAAGCTTTTGATTTCACATATATTAGAAAATTAAAATGTACATTTGGATGGAATATTTTAGTCAATAACGGCACTCGAGGAGGTTGCAATGGGCACAACTTAGGAACAGAGAATGCAAGCTGCAATTTTCTCATTCTATTCTATATTTCCTACAAAATTTATTTCAATAGTTATCCGTTTGGTTGTTGGTTTACTATTTATTTCAGTGGTTATCTATTTTTTAAGAAATAAAGGATTGAGATTGAGCACTTCGTCACTATGCACATTAAAATTTAATAGTCAATCATATTTTAGGTTTCTATGTACTGTTTCTGTCCAAAAACATCACTAAATCTCATTAGAATGATCTTTATACAACCACAAAAAAAGAATGATATTTATATCTTACTCTTTAAGTAATAATAACAAATAAAATTTAAAATAAAAAAATTGGAGAAACATTCTAATTTTTCCGTTCTAGCAGAAAAGAGAAGTCCCTAATCTCTCCTAATTTCAAGGAGAGTCACACAATTCAGTTGAATCACTCGATAGTGGTCGGGGCAGGAAAATCTTATAATAATGTAGCATGTTATGTACTCCATACTCAATCAAGAATTCAATTTTTTTTTTTTTTGCAATTATATGATACTAATTAAAATCCATATCCGAAGGCCTCGTTGACGAATAAGAAACAAAATCCAAAATAAAGTATTATTTAATTTTGCTAAATTAGCAGTAAAATGAAAAGAAAACTAATAAATAATATAAATGTACAGCACTAATTAAATACTTAATTTGTAGTGGTCCAAAAAATATCCATCAAATCAAAATATATAAATTCATAATTGTTCAAAGGCTTATAAATTTGTAATAGTGCTTTTCAGTTATCCATTATTTCTATATCAAGAATATTTTATATCAAGGATCTTTGTATACATTTTTCAAATAAAATGTTGTTGTTTATTATTTACTTCAGAGTCTAACACATCAAAAATGCCATTAATTAAAGGGGCATAGAAATTATTAATTGAATTTAGGGTTAATTTCACAAATCGTCCCCAATCTTTGGAATTGGTTGGGTCCCCAACCTTTTTTTCGACCTTCTCAGTTCCCAATCTTTCATAAATTCACATGAATATATTCTTTTTGATGGATTCCATCAATATTGTCGTTAAACTTTTCAATAGAATTACCGTTATACCCCTTAATTTTTTGATTTTAAAAACAAAAGATTTATAATTATTAAAAATAATAAAAAAAGAAAACGCCTAAACACAACCAACCCGCCCGTCCGTCTGACCGCCTGACCGACCCCACCCACCCATCTCCTCTCAAGGGCCCCTGGAATGTTGTCATTTCCTACAGCAAATGGGAAGAATTCACCCCTTTTTTGGCCACTGGAAACGGCGCAGCACTTTTGCAGGCCAAAAGGGTCCCATGGAGGAAATGGCAGCAAATGGGAGGATTCACCACCCCTCTTTGGTCGCTGGAAATAGCAGCACCACAAAGTGGAGGGGAGACTCCCACAGACTGCTCTTAGAAATGATAGCATTGGCGGCCAAAAGGGGGGGTCGAATCCTCCCATTTCTAACAGCAAAAAAGGGATTCACCCCCCCACCCTTTTGACAACCAGAAATGGCAGCATTCGGGTGACCCTTGGCAGAAGGGGTTGGGTAGGAGGTGTGGGGGTAGGTTTGGTTTTTTTTTAATTTTTTATTATTTTAATATTCTTAGATCTTTTGTTTTTAAAATTAAAAAGTTAAGGGGTATAACGGTAATTTTATTGGAAAATTAACGATAATATTGACGGAATCCATAAAAAAAGAACATATCGTGCGGATTTAGGAAAAGTTGGGGACCCAGCAGCCGATTTTTAATTCAAAGGTTGTTGACAATTTGTGAAATTAACGATTGAATTTATAAACACCTTAATCTTAGATCCAAAAAAAAAAAGATCCTCACTAAAAATTTTTTTTTTTCCTTGTAAATGTAAGGAATTGCTTTGAATGAATCACAAATTTAAACCGTTGGGCCCAAACGGATAAGATAGCTAGTAACATCTTAAGAGAGATCTAGATAAGAGGCCTATGCAACTCAAATAACAGCTACAAAAAATAGAATGCAATTGGAAGTTGAAAAAATTTAAAAATAAACAAATGAATAATATAATATTTACGGCACGCCAATCAAAAGAGAAAAAACCAAAATATCCTTACTTATAGCAGTTTTAGAGGGAAAATTGCGGTACAATTATACCGCAAACTAATTTCCTTATATATATATACACATATAAATGATATTATTTTATTGGCCTTCTTAAAAAATAAAATAAAAGGGGTTTATTTGTAATTTTCGAAATAGTTTAACAAAATTACTGCAGGTGAGAATTTATAAAGTGAATTGATTTCAAACACGCTATTAGGTTTGTGTTTGCCGCTCCTGGTTTTTAAGACCACGCAGAAAGTATATAAAATATATATATATATATATTGTAATTGATCGATTTTGCAAAGGAGGGAAGGAAGGAAGAACAAGTGAGAATAGATATATGTTATTACAGTTGAGGCACATAGAAATGGATTTTGTATTTGATTCAAGATTGATGGAATTGCTTAAGGAAAGGGCGCAGATGTGCCTTATCAACGCACCATGTCATTAATCGGACTCCTCTCCTTGTCCTAGGCACTGACCCAACAATGGCAATGGGGATCAGGCTTGAACCCTGTATCGGAACAACCTGGACCGGAGCTCCCCACCCGTAATCAACCTCGTTAAAACCAAGTCTTCCCCACTCAGATATGAACAGCGTAGTATAAAGGACGGGTGGTGCGAATGGATCCTTCATCAACTCACCCTTTATCCATTTCCCAAATTCACTTGCTACCCCCGTTTTAGCTTCTTGAATCATTTTCACAATTTCAGCGTTTGATGCATTTTTCAGTATCTGATTCGAAATTTGTATGCTTGCTGGGAAGAAACAGTTTCCATAGAAACCTACAGGCAATGGTGGATTCAGCAGGTGTCGACAATTCGCAAAGAACACCAGTGTCATTTCTGCATCATCATCATCATTATCATTCAAGTTAATAGCACGTGCCCGGTTACCCCACACGCTGGCAGCTACTATTTCAAAAGAAGAGCAATTCTTGCCCGTTAATTCACGAAACTTTTGTTTCAAATCTTTGATTTTGTCAAGTGAGATGTCTACGTTAGCATGCTCCAGCTGATAATTGGGCACTGGTGGCATATCTGCCGGTATTAAACTTTGTGGGTGAGGCGGCCGCTGAATGAAGTCCCTGCACCAAACTTCCGATCTCGCTGAGTGGGTCAATACCCTTAGCCAATTCTCCCACCGCTTTCAGAAATTGGGCTGCTCCCAATCCATCACAAACACTATGGCTGAATACCAGGCCCAGTATGAACCCCTTGCATTCAAATTGAGTTACCTACAGGTAACAAGATACAAAGCCAAGTAAGGATCATAAAGGCTTAATTTCTGCCGCTAACTAAAAAGATATTCATCAGTTTAAGAAATATACACACGTAGTTTGGTTTCCCATTTCACCTGTATTTGGACAAGCGGATCATGAGTTTCTTGAGGAGGATCAGGTAGAAGCTTCTCATATGGAATCAATGTTGTATCATCAAAGAACTTGACAGATTCAAGGGTGCAATTCACTGAAGCTTCCACAAACCAAATTCCTTCTCCAGTACATGCAATTTGAACCTGGTTTTCTGAAGAAACCTTCAGCCTCCCTGCCAGTACACGACGCTCTTCCGATCTGGATAGTAGGGAACCAAAGCTTTTGACAAGGCTTTGCGTATGACTTTTGCTGCCTCCGGACCATGTCTGAATACGTGCAGTGTTCTGGCATTGCAGCGCAGGACTGGCACCCTGTCAATTACAGATAACTCAAGCAAGCCCGATGATGGGACTGGTTCCGATGGTGAAACCAGGCTTCCATTTAATCTTGTAACAGAGAAATCCATGGGAAGTGAAATGTTAAGTAAACCCGGTAATTTCTTACAGAGGACTTTGGGACACAATAACAATAATTCAAGATTT
The DNA here is from genome assembly GCA_963692815.1 of Nyctanthes arbor-tristis. Taxonomy (NCBI): domain Eukaryota; kingdom Viridiplantae; phylum Streptophyta; class Magnoliopsida; order Lamiales; family Oleaceae; genus Nyctanthes; species Nyctanthes arbor-tristis. Next base: position 17,046 of record CAVNYN010270442.1, read on the forward strand.
TATAAGGTATCTGACGTAATGAACCTGTAGACTTAGTTCTGGACTTTCTTTGCTTAGAAGTACATATATTATATAATCTCTCTGTCAATGTTAGGTAGCCGAACGTACTTTACAAGCCATGCTTTTGTCTGTGGACTATGGACCATTTCATTTGTTCAACTTGCTGGAGTCCAGCTCAAGATGGTAAATGGAACAAAAATAAGGGCTTGTTGCTTGCAGCTCTGGGGCTGTGAATACAATGAATAAAATAGAGGAAGAACCGGAAGCATTGCTAGAAGATCGGAAGATATATACATATATATATAGAGGGGAAAATAAAAGCAACTATTTCACGATGTTCACTTCATTGGATACTTCTTCTAACTTGATGAAGACAAAAGAAGTTGAGAAAGAACCCCTCCGTTGAGTATATCGGATTCTTGAAGCTACTTATTGAGTTGGCTATAATCTCTTTCTTCCTTGAGTGTATCTATAAGTTGTAAGCTTAAAGCTAATGGAATTGAGAGAGAGGCTCACTTCTAATCAATTTTGAATCTCTTGAATCTTACTTTTGCTGCTTTCACAAATCATCTCCTGATTGACATATTAGACTTCTCAAACGCTATCATATTGTCTTTTTTACCTTATTATAATCTGATAATCATGGAAGACATAACTTTTGACAAATTCATTTCATTTTTACAATTATTATTACAGAATGTGTAGGAAAAGTAAAAGTATATAATTATATACTGATGTTTAATAAAGGAATATTAAACCTAAGCATTCAAGTGAAGAGAGACTAGAGATGCATAATAACCATGTTTGATATTGATAAGTGTCTCGTGATTCCCTTTCTCTACTATAACTCCATTTTTTACCACAGCAATCATATCTGCTCCCTTGATTGTTGACAACCTATGTGCCACGATAACTGTTGTCCTGTTCACCATTACACGATCGAGTGCTTCTTGAACTATCCTCTCCGATTCAGCATCCAGTGCACTCGTAGCCTCATCTAACAGTAGTATCTTTGGACTTTTTATAATGGCTCGTGCAATGGCTATTCGCTGTTTTGTCCACCAGACAATTGAACTCCTCGCTCTCCCACTAGAGTCTCATATCCCTGCATGTTTATTAATGTGAGCGTTGATTTTTTCATATTAATGAATCTTCTATCATAATCCACAATGTAATGAATGTACAAGGGAAATGTCAATAATTTAAACCTGTTGTAATCCGCTAATGAACGTGTGGGCATTGGCAAGCTCCGCTGCTTCTATAATTTCTGACTCCGTTGCATTTCCTTCCTTACCATATGCAATGTTGGCTCGGATTGTTTCATTGAACAAGATTGGCTCTTGGCTCACTAGACCCATCTGCTGCCTCAGCCACTTCACTTGGAACTTCTGAATATCAACTCCATCAAGCCTAATCTGACCTGAATCCGGGTCATAAAATCTTTGCAACAGTGAGATTACCGTTGATTTCCCACTTCCACTCTCTCCAACAATTGCAACTGTCTGAAAATCAGTCTTCGCACAAAACATTAGAAGCAGAATAAAGTGCACATACATCTGGGGAAAAAGAAGTTTCAAATAGTTCAACTCACCGTGCCACTGTGTATCACTAGAGAAAGGTCTCGAAAAATCTGGATATCTGGCCTAGTCGGATACCTAAATCTTACATGTCGTAGTTCAATTTCTCCCTCAAGGTTTTCTAGTGTCAGGCCAGATTCATCACTGGGATCAATCTTTGATTTCCTATCAAGAATAGCAAATATAGAAGCAGCGGCTGCCTTTGCCTTGCTTGAATCTGGAGCAAATGTGCTTGATTGAGAGATTGCTACGGCTGTCATTGTTAAAGCAAAGAAAACCTGTAGAATATTATTTGACATTTTCAGATTCCTGTAGAATATTATTTGACATTTTCAGATTTAATAATGTCAAATTAAAGATTTCAGGTTTGTAATGAGTCTTGCATTCTCTTAATTAGATAAAACTTGTAGTTACCCCCGAAAGAGAGAAAATGAGGGAAATACTTAAAGGAGAATAGATTACCTTAAAGACATCTGAAAATGTTGTTTTCCCATGCTCAACAAGGCGAGCTCCTGCATAAAAGCTGATTGCATAGGCAAAGAAAACCAAAGAGAGAGAAAGACCAAAACCTATCCCGCTAATCAGTCCACGTTTTATCCCAGTTCTCAGTGGGACTTCACACTTGCTCCGGTATATTTCCATCACCTTTTCTTCTGCACCAAAGGAAGCTACTGTTCTTATACTCCCAACAGCATCGTTGGCAACTTGACTTGCTTCTTCATACATAACCTGCATTGCAACCATTTTAATTTTAATAAATCGTAAGCCAATAAAGCTTTCTGAAAACAATGTACGTTCCCATGTTTCTGAACCAACCTTTGCATCTGCACTGAACCCTGTCATGAACTTGACCTGTACAAATCCATTCAATCCTATCAGAGGTATCAACGCCAGTACAATTAGTGCCAATTGCCAACAAGCTCCGAAAGCTATAACCAATCCCACAACTGCTGAGGCAGCATCCTGGACCATCTGTGCAAGTGCATCACCAACTAATGCACGAATTGTAGCAGCATCAGCAGAGAGCCGTGAACCGATTACTCCACTTGAATGTTCAGGCTCATCAAACCAACCGGCTTCCATGTTAACAACCTTCTCAAAACACATCAATCGAATTCGCCTTATTAACTTGCACCCAGCCACACCAAAGAAATATGTCCTGGCAGGATATGCAAGTAAAGACACCGCTCCAAGAGCCACAAACATCAATGCCCAAAACTTTGAGTGCTCTCGTAAGTCATGTGGTGGCTCATAGAAGGTTTTAATCACTATAGAAAGCAATATACCAAAGAAAGGAACTATTGCTCCGTTGACAATAGCAGATAGAATCCCAGCTACTAGAACTGGCAGCTCAGGCTTGTTAAGATAGGCAACACGACGGATTGGAACTTTGGGAGGGTTATCGGACGTTATAGACATGTCAATTGAGACTGACATTGAATGGCGGCTGCTATTTCTGAACCAAGAGGACCCCCGACTTGAAGAATGCTGATGTAACATCCTTGTACTCGACTGTTTGCTATATTCCATGCTGATAACTGATTTGTCTTTGTCATCATCAAGTTGTGCATCATCATTGTTTGATTCTTGCAAGCGTATGAGCTGAGAATATGCTCCTTCAGGATCCTGAAGTAGCTCGGTGTGGGTGCCTGTTTATCAGGCCCATCATGAGTATAATAAGTTTTCTTTGTTTATTCATAATTGATCTAAACACATCAAGCAAAATTTGTCACTCGGTATATCACGGAATTAATTATTAGATTAGATTGTGCAATGTTTTTCTCCACAAGGGCATAACAACAAATAGCAGCATCAAGTGTCTTTCTAAATTTTACCTTTCTCTACCACCTTCCCCTGGTGAACGACTGCAATCATATCGGCATTTCTAATTGTACCAAGACGATGTGCAACTATGACTGTAGTTCTGTTTACCATAATCCTGTCCAAAGCCTCTTGAACTATTCTCTCAGATTCAGCATCGAGTGCACTTGTTGCCTCGTCCAGGAGTAAAATTCTTGGGTCCTTTAGAATTGCTCTGGCTATAGCAATTCTTTGTTTTTGTCCACCAGAAAGCTGGGTCCCATGTTCACCCACCATTGTCTCTAAGCCCTGCAGTATAAATTTAATGTTTTAAGGCCAATTCCGGTTATATATTTGAATATTGTCTTACTGTTCATCACGAAGAAAACCTGAGGCAATTTATCTATGAATTTAGATGCATTTGCCAGCTTGGCCGCTTCTTTGATCTCTTCAAGAGTTGCACCATCTTTTCCATAAGCAATATTGTCCTCGATGCTTGCTGTGAAAAGCACAGGTTCCTGGCTGACTAGACCTATTTTTGACCTAATCCACTTTAGCTGCAACTCTTTGAGATTAATTCCATCTATTAGAACTCCACCAGCTTGTGGATCATAAAATCTCTCTATCGGAAGAGCAAATCATAGTTGACTTTCCACTCCCACTTTGTCCAACCAAAGCTGCAGTTTTACCACTGGGGATAAACAAAGAGAATCCACTAAATATTTGCTCATCAGGTCTGGCTGGATAACTAAAGTAGACATCTCTCAATTCTATATCCCCACTAATATTGTCTTCCAAAATTTTTCCCCTGGTATCATATGGATCTATATCTGGTTTCCTATTTATAGTCTCAAACATCTTGAAAGCTGCAGCTTGTCCGGCAGAAAATGCGGTCATGCATGGCGACGTCTGTCCTAAAGACCTGAAATGCATTACCCATATTGCATTTAAGATGGCCAATCAAAAAGTCTTTACCAAATATATGAAGGGCATAATTAATGGAGACTTGATAATTTCAAACTCACATGGAACCAAGAATGACAGAGACAATTACGGTAAAGATTTCTCCCCCTGTGTGACTCTTGTTCAAGATCATCTTGGCACCGTACCAAACGGCCAAAGCATAACTGCAGAACATCATAAACATAACTGATCCAAGACCTAGTCCTGTGGCCAACCCTTCACGTACACCTGATTTATAAGCCCTTTCCAGGGACTTGTAATATTTTGCAACTGCTTCCTTCTCCCCCGTAAATGAGGATACCTGGATTAAAAACAGCAAAAGGAGACAGAGTCAAAAATTAAAAATAACAAACTAAACCAATATACACGTGCTTCATCATATCTGGATTAAAGTAAAATTGTGATTTAGTGTGACACACCGTTCTAATGGAGCCAATTGTTTGTTCAACTATGGTGGCAGCACTAGCATATGCAATTTGTGCCCGGAATGCCATCTTGGATACAACAAATGACATGATTCCACCTGATGTCACTAGCGGAGGAATAGATGATAACAGAATAAGTGTAAGAAGCCACCCTTTAGTAAACGCAATGAGAAAGCCTCCGAAAAATGTAGACAGCAGCTGTATAAACTTCCCCACCTGCACCATAGGGACTACATGAGATATTGCATTGCATGTTTGGTGATCATATACTGAGAGACAAGTTGGTGATTAGGCGAGATTGAGGTGAGATGATGCTGAAGATAAGAATATTACCTTCTCACCCAAGGCATCTTGAATTAGAACTGTGTCGCCAGACGTGTGCTCTTCCGATCTATCACATCTCCTGTGTTGACTTCTTTATCAAAGAAAGCAATATCTTGCTGTAAAATAGTTTTCAAATAGAGACTCCTTATTCGCGCAGCCTGTCTCTCTCCAGTGATCATCCAGCATGCCATCTCTACAGAAAAGTTGGCTTCCTATTTCAGTACTGAGTGAAACACTCATTTAAATGCTTAAACTTGTATGATCCTGCTGGTTTTTGAGGAGTACTTACGAAGGAATGCCGCCGAACCACATCCCAAAGCCACATAAACTAACTTGAGTGATACCTGAAGTGGCACAAAAGAATTGATCAGCAGAGAATAGAAAACATCAATCAGCGTGAAAAAAATGTATCTCTTTTACCTTGGAAACAACTGGAGCAATATCCTGGCTTTTGATTTGTCCAAAAGCATCGGCCAGTTCCCCAAAAAGCAAAGCCATAAGTGGTGTGTTTAGGCCGTTCCCAATTGCAGCAAATGTGCCCACAATCATCAAAAGTTTATCCTTGCAATCAGCTGAGAAGAATAGCTTGTGAAATGGAACAGACTTCTCCTTGGACTTGACTGTGTCGTGTTTCCCTGTTTTAGAGCCAGGACTTTTTTCAGCCCCCTCATTTTGGCTTAATATAAAGGCCTCTTCTGTTTCGACAGCCATGTTGTCCGTACAATCTACTGAGCTGATTTTTGCCAAGCTGAAAAGGCAACGCAGATGAGAAATATATACAACTCTTGTATTTAGGCAAAGAAATGTATTTAGGCAAGAATGCAATAAACACAAGTGGTTATCCTTAATCTCGTTGGCTGAACTTATGCTAGCAATGACCCTGTTATTATATAGTATAAGTTAAACCAAGGCAATCAATCATAATCACCGAGAGCAGTATGTATATAGATAGATAAATGGAACTTTGGAGGTTGGGGGGATTCCTTCATTCCAAATTCTAAAATAATTATCATTTTATTGAGACGTGAGAGAAACTAACACATAATATCTCATTCTCATCATCAATGTCAACACTGTAGAAACTGTCAAAATCAACATATACATACATGCTGCCTCATAAGTTAGTGGAATGGAATATTTGTCAAGTCTAAGTCTGACCGGAGATTAGTTAGGCTATCTGCGCTTTCGTGTAAACAGACTACAAAATGAGATTAGCACTTGTATGTATGTCAACGCTTGGTTGTTGGCTACAAAAGGAATATTTGGTAATGAATCGTATGGGGAGATCAACCGGAACAATCATCATCAATCAACTATAATAAGATTCTTTTTTGGTCTGACTACACCTTGATCAAATTAAAATACCTATCATATCATTTTATGTTATATACGAGTTGATCGGTTACCGTGGAGGAATTGATCAATGAGAAATTAAAAGAAGCATTGTGTCATTAATAATTTGGCAAATAATTAGGAATCAAAGAAAATCCCAGTCTCTGCATTCAAGACTTGTTATTTCCTTCCCCCGCTATTGGTGCAATGAGGTGGCGGAGCCGTCAATAATTTCCACACTTTTACTTGGTGCACTAATAATTCACTCAAAAATCAAAAATAAAAAATAAAAAATAAGGGAGTAATGATAAGTGTCCGGTGATATATTACCCAAACCAAAATATCACAATATTTTGCCTAGACTAAATCCCCCTACCCCCAAAATCATGCAGTTCCTTCCTCTTTCTGTCAGATCAAACGCCACCACTCGTTTCTCATACTGTCATACATTCACACCAGCGTCCATTCTGCTGGTAGACCGACGGTGTCAAGCATAAGCACTTTTTTTATTTACAAAATAAGGGGAGTTGTTTATAAGCCATTTTATAAACAACATTTGTCGTTTCATTAGTAGGCTTCCCCTCGTTATCACATATAAGTATTTTAAGACCGGCCCTATTTGTAACTCTAGATATTGCCATATAGAACTAACCATGAGTAAACACTGACTTTTTAAGAAATAGTCCGACATGGGATAAAGACTAGCCCTGACTCTTGTTGATTGTCATTGCGTAAGAAACAACCAACGGGAACTTCTTTGAAACTTAAACGACAATCTCACATCTGACGGACTCAATGACGTCCTTGCAATAAAAACTTTATCTCCAACATTGCTTCTAGATAATATTTTGGCTTGTAGAACATGATTCCCTGATTTTGTAACAAGCAATCTCATTCCATTACATGATCTAGCTATAGGGTCGATGTTCCACATCAACATAGTAGGGACGCCAACCTTCGTGTCAACTCACCGATCTCACACTTGAGCATTTGATGCCATTTAAAAACTCAGTAGAGTAAATATCTTCAAATAAACTTGCATTTCTTTCCGTCCGACATAAGCTATCCGAACTCAAATAAGTCCTTCCTTTAGACTGATTTAGCTCAACCATGTAATCATTTATGATTTACACTACATCAAGCGTTGGTACGAGTATAGCTCTCCCTCATAAGTAAGACACATTGTCAAAGCTACTTGAGATACTTGAGAATAAAGGATATGTACTTTCAACAATTGCTAGTACAAGATTATCTAAATCATCAATAAGATGATCGTTTGGCACATGTATTTGTGCATATCCACCATTATCATTGCCCGAGGTACCATCTCCTGCACTCAATATCCAATCGATAAAATTCTACAGCTCATTTCTACAATCAACATTGCCTAAATTTTGGAGTCTCATGTTTTCGTTAGTTTCAAGACCTTACAATGATTCCATGAAGGAAAGGAATTTATAATTGCGCGAACTGCATCCTGTCTACTTCCTTTCAGAATAACTCGTACTATCTTATGAAAATCACCACTAGAAACCACTATCTTGCCTCCAAAAGGTTGACTTAACCGATGTGCAACTTGACCTCTCATTATATCTCGTAAACTTATATCTTGCCTCAAAACAATATCAGTGCATCATCGATGTTTTGTCCCAAATAGTAAGTTTTGCTTTCACAATGAGCTCTGCTAGTAGACTTCTCTGACTGATATTACATCTCGAATATTCATTAGGGTTAAGTGGTATGGCAAACCTTGAATGAGTTGTTCGACCACCAAGCAACAACAAAGATGCTATACCGTCAGACGCAACATTCAATACTATTTCATCCTTGGACCTAATAGCAGCAGATAGTGTCTTCCGCACAAACATTTTACCTATTCCACTGCAGCCATATACGAAATATACACCTCTTTTTCCATACTGGACTGATTGTATAATTTCATCGTAAACATTTTTTTGCTCATCAGTCAACATTTGCATTTCAGCCAAGGCCCTTTGATTGTACCTCAACTCATCAAGTATAAGTTTGTTTTCTAAAAGGGTTGCATCACAATCATCAGGATACGGCATCGAAGGAAAATAATGCAGACTTTTTCCTCTACTATGTAAGATCTTTTCAATTTCCCAAAGAGTTAAATTATGTAATCATTCATTAGTCAAGTGCAATTCTGTATTATAAATTAAGTTAGAATAGAATAATTAATAATGTGAAAATAAAATTTAAAAAAAACCATAATATACTACTAAAAAATAAGGCTTCAAATAAGGAAAAACTACTTAAAGGCATTGAAAACTTATATAGAAAGATTATGATATAAATGATTTGCAAGGAAAAAAATAGATTACCTTTATTTCCTGAAATGCGCTTGCGGGTGTATAATATATCATTAGACAGATAATGCCAACAAGGCTCCCATACAAACTCAGGCCGAGAAATGGACTCGACATAAGTAATGTCACAAAAAAACTTCTCAAAGAATGGGCAGAACCCTAATGACTTGCCTTAGCAATGTCGTCTATGTATTCTTTAGCATCATCGAGTAAACCATGGGCATAGCAAGCATCCCTAAATGTAGTATACTGAAACCCATTGAAACTTCTAATCTCCTCATAAGAAGTCAGGCCTCGGACTATGTTCAACAAAGTCCTCAAGTAATACATTTCTCCTTGACTAGGAAAAACATAAAAAAGACGACCAATCATTACTCCAGGCTGCCTTGGTGTCTACTGCTTGTTATCACGATTCCATACGAATCTATTCGGAAACTCCATATATGTCAACTCTCTAGAGATCGGTTATACTCCTTGTTGGCTTCCATCCATGTAGTGAACATAGTGTGTCGGAGAGTATGACGGTCGACTACTTCTTCAATACGCTCATCTGTTGAATAAAAACACTCTGTTGATTAGGAAAATGAAAAGACAATCTTTCTACAGTCGGTTCTCTAAAATGAATATCATAACTAAACAATTGCCAAGCAACTTCAAGTGAAGCAATATATCTATAATCTAAATACATATTGATCTCATCAATTGGATCTATAGCATCGTCATCACCAGATGTTTCGTAAAAGCTGGCGGTAACACTATCATGCCCCTTATTGATGTACTTAAAAAGATACTTAATTGTTTGAGACTGATTGCACCACTCAACATTAATATGAGCATAGTACTTCATGAGGAGATCTCGGTTATGAGGCACAACAGGTCACACGCTCTTGCTAATTTTTCAATTCTCTTAAATTATTTATCTCGGTAAACAAATTCCGTAGCGGAAGCTTTCATATAAATAGCAAGGACAAAGTGCACAAAACAGACAAAGTGGGTTTGTCTTGTAAAGTTAACACTCTATAACACTGATTACTTAAACTAACAAGTTGTTATAGTTTAAAGAATCATTAAAACTTGGTTTTCCAATAAAATGCAAAGAACACAACAAGTTGTATTAATAGAAATATTTTATTGATTACCAAAGTAAGCAAAGTTGATCTAGTCGAGACAAATCATTGGGAAGCTATCATACTGAAAGGTAAGTTTCCAATTGCTAGAAATATATTTATAGAAAGGTGAGCATACTTATTAATACAAAAGTTATTAAATTCATAATTGTTTTTGCAGTTGTTTCAAAGACAGGTTGTCACTACATGTAAAACTCTACTCCCGATCACGAGCATACTCCAACTCATGGTTTGCTTTGCTTTTCAAATATGATATCTTCAATCATCTACAAAAATTGTAGAAAGAGTGAGTGAGTACAAAGTACTCATTGAGTAACAAAACCCTTTGACTTTTCATTTGAAAGATTTATTTTCAAGAAAACCATTGAATGCACAAAGATTTTTAATGCATAAGCGGGCCCTATTACTAGTTAAACTACTACCTGTGGTGCGTGCAAGATTCATATCAATTCAATCATGGACATGTACAATTAAGTGGATCTACATTTGAATCTCGGTTGACCCCCACCAGAATTCCAAACAAATCAAAGCAAATACCACACTAATCGTCGCCCATCTCGGTATCATTAGATGGCTCCTAGTATGACAACAAAGCAAAGCAAAGTAAAGCAAATATAAAATGGGTAGAGCACAAACTAGTGATTCAAATGCAATAATCAATCTTTCTTTTCAATGCATTAAAATCTATGTTTATCTCATGTAAGATTTCAGTCAAAACCATGCTTTTCTTATCAAACTTCAAGAATACTAAAAGGGAATCAATGCATTTGTTACTCACCTCTTTAACTTGATTTTTTCAAAAATTCTTTGAGTTTGTTGACAAATACCTTCAAAACCTTCATTTTCCTTTATCAAAGTGGCGTTTGAAGTTGTATTTCTTATATATATATGACAAAGGGTCATTTCTAAATGCTAAACCAAATGTTTGATAGGTTTTAAGAGTTGTTTTTCTCCCTTTACTAGGCTTGGACGAATTTTCCTTTCTCCATATATATAATGAGCTTGACAAAGACAATTGCCCTTGCCAAATATAAATGTGTAGAAGGAGAGAAAGAGGAAGGATAGGATAGGTTTAGGTTCACTAATCAGAAGCAAAACAATTAACCTAGCTAGGGTGTATGGATGTCGAGAGGGTGAGAGAAAGAAAGGGGGATAGGATGGGTGGATTGAAGAAATCCTTTGGCTAGTCCTCTATTTATAATCGTTAGAAAATATCTGGATTTAGTTGTTTTTAATAAACTTTTGAGTTCCTCTAACCAGAATGCGATGTGGTGCCGTACACCTCAGGAGGCAGTGTGGCAAAATGTGATTCATGCGTTTATTGCTCGAAAAGTCCTTGTACTTTGGGTTGTCTTAGGATTAAATCATAATATTTTGATTCACGTTACTTGAGCCCTTTCACTTTACTTGATATCACAATTTGGTGGTTACACTTCAAGTTATGCTATTCAATATCCATATTATTGTTTCTAGGCATCATCCTTTGAATCTTGTGACATTGTTGATGCAATTTCTCGTGGTTATTCAACATAACACTCACATTGTCAATAGCAAAATCACATGGTTACTCCATCATTGTCAATAACCACATTCTAATTCCGATTCATTGTCAAAATATTGGTCATGTTGTCAATAATCATCTTCTAATTCTTGGTATTTGAGTAACAATCTTGTAACAATACAAACATAATCACATTGTCATATTTCAATTTTTGTCCCTCAATTGAGGGGAAAACTTGTAACTTTGTAATTTCGATACGACTATATTGTCACATTTTACTTCTTAGCATTCAATTGTATAACCTTGAAATTTGAGTAATTTCACATTATCATTTGCTCAATTAAATTTTTGCGGGATGTTACACAATATACCTATTGTCAAGCTCTATACCATTTTTTGTCACAGTCTTGCCATTGTTTCCACGTCTATATATTGGATATCCATCATCGTCAAAAATTGTGAACTCCATAAATTTTTTTGGATACTGCTTCGTACACCGACCATTGGCCATACATGGGGAGTCCGGTCGCACTCTTCCACAAGGATTGTGGATCATAAGATCTTTGACAACTTCATAATAACGCGGTTCAGAAGTTTCATTTGGGATTTTAGTAGATATTATATTTTCAATTTCCTCTAACGTTTCAACCAAAGCAATATATGCGCATGTGGGAGACCTCGTTTTTGGAATTTAATTGAGTACATTGCTGAAAATAAAAAGAAAACACCTTAAATAAAACCGGCTCAAATTTCTTACGTGTGTAAAAAGCATACAATGCAATCATACAAAGAAATACAACAAACAAAAGATTAATAACTTTTATAAATTCTATATCATATATTGTGCACTCCAGTGTAAGAAGACGGTAAGTAGATTCTCTCCCCATACAAAGAAGAGTTCGTATCACCACGCAACAATGCATCAACTAACCCACAATAAAGATCACATTTCAATTCCTGTTGGTGGTTACGTATATAAAGGAGATGGGCACTTTCAACCATAGTATACTCATAACCAAACTATTGAAATAATCTCCTAGAGAACAAAATATTTGAAGATTCTGTATCTCGTTCCTGTATTCGATATGCGAAATATTCTTTCCAAGATACCTATTTTCGACCAGCAGATGAGGAAGTACTTGCATTAGTCTGCAAAATGTTATTTCTGTATCCATCCTGACTGAATAAATAGAGCAACAGATATTGTAAACTTAAGTACAAAGGATGCCACACATTGAGTTGTTGAAATCCTCAAGTATGACTTTCAACAGTAATGTCTCTGTCGTCAGGAATTGTTTCAAAATCACCAACAATCAAAAATGCTATATCATTTTTTTGTGACAAGTTGTAGCACTGCCACATCTTCTTGCTGGTCTCTAACCAATCAGTGCTGAACATTATCACTATTTTGTTCACGTATTGTCTCACGCACTATCCTAAATTTTTTCACCAACTTATTGCGCTGGTCCAACATACTTTTCAAAATAGCTACAATATCCTCGTGCAATGTACTTCCATTATCGGATTGCCCAATTGTCCCAAGCCGATTTGCAATTTCGTGTTCAGTATCATATACATATAATTGAGCGAATCCGGGTGATCTTCTTTCAACGTGCAACGAACTGCCAAGCCTATGATAATTTTGACTATATAGTCTAAACACAAGAGGTGCCTTTCCATCATTAATGTTCGTATCAATATGACCTCCAAAGGAAGTAAAGGAGAATATCGTGTTATATGAATGAATGTTTTTAGTGAAATGTTTACTTCTCTGATCATTCCCATTCAATAAATCTTTAAAAATTCGTGGAGGGTCATCCATAGGAGCCGATCTCACCTTTCCAAGCATACAACACATTGAGAACCTAGGATTTCTATGTGTAATATTACGCTTGCCGTTCTCTATCCAAACCAAAATATAGCTCGACAAAGGAACACTTATGAGAAGCATCTCTTAAATCCAATATTTTTCTGTGTACACAAATAAGAAATAGTTAACATATTTAGTTGACATTAAAAAGAAAAAAAAAAGTCTAGACAAAAATTTCAACTATTCCCACGTGGGTTAAATATTCTAAATTTTCTAAATAATAGAGTCTTATTCAAATGAACATTCATTCGTTAAATACAAATATTGGCTAAAACGCAAATGTTGGAAAATATTAAATATTAATCATTTAAGCTTAAAAGAATATTTGTAATTATTATGTAGATTTCTACATTTTTCACACAATATTACAAGAAATTTTATTTTAAATTATTTATTAAAAATAATTGCGAATAATAATTAATGGGAAACATTAGGAATAATAATTAAAGGGGAATTCTTTTTTCTTACGAGTGAGGAAGGCGTTGCCCATTTTGAAATATGTAGAGAAAAAAAAAAAAAAAAAAAGGAGAGTTTTTGACATATGTCAGTAACGCAGCTTACCATCTACATTTTACCGCCACTTGGAGCTTTCACAATATGGAGATTAAACTGAATCGTCCATTAGGATCGTCCACCAAAATATTGCCTACATGCCATTCATCAACCCATTCCATCCTGATGGCAACTCTAATTCCGGAGACTCCCAGTTTAGATTAGCAATCATCATATAATCCAGGACCGTACATTGAAGAATTGTTTAATTGATTGTTAAATAGAAAATAAATCCTAAAACAAAGGGACTTCTTTTTCTTTGTGTGTATCTAATTCCACAAGCATTGCACAGTGACTGGAACCAGATAGGCATGAAATTGGAATAAGTTTTTGAAGAAAGCAAATCCCATTTGTCAAAAAGAAGAATTAGAGGTTTGGGGTGACCAACCTTAACTCCACAAGGACCACTCCACAGATACTCTGTTGTTCGTCCATGCCATTATGCTAAAGAAATATTTTGAGGAAAATCGAGCAACTTTTCCCCAAAAAAACTGATACGGAATAACGTCTAGAATAATTACCGGAGTAAGTGGGTAATGGATGTAGTCATGTAAATGTAAGACAATATCCACAAAAAAAACTGCTGGTACTAGAAGAACGTTTTGAAACAGTCTTGAAAGTGGCAACGACTCTTACCACATGAAAGCAATATTCTAACCACTGAAATAAGTGGGTCATTTATCATCCAAAAGATAACCAAATGGAACACATGCCAAATGGATTATAAATATCATATTACTTATAAGCAATACTAACACAAGCAATGCCACTCCAAAATGGAGGATGTTAGATCATAGAATATTCATCTGGACAAGAAATTATCTACATAAAATATGTATCACAAGCACTAAGTCTTTAAATGCAGAAACGACAGGGCAGTCGGCGGAAAACAAACAAAACTGCATCAGCTAAAAATAAAAACTAGAAAAAAAATTGCAAAAACAAAAACTGGAAAATAAAATAAAATGAAAAAATATACAAAAGCAACATATTTGAGCATTTTTTTGGACAGGAAAAAGATATTGGAATCACTGATACTTTTTTTACATATAGATATTATAAAGAGACTGTACGAAAGAAAAATCAAACCCTTACTCAAGAGTTTGAGAGCTAATTAGAGCACCACTAGACCATATAGGTGTTGACAACCCACATATTCTATGGTGCCCAATAGACTCCATTTTATAGAATTCACTGTACCATCTATTAATGTGTTGTGGACTCCATAAAATGGTGTCCTAAAAAGACTAGTTAACAACCTCCTTCAATGTGTACAGTCCCACCTTTCTTTTGTTTGCAATTAACGTCAGGCGTTCCTATAATGTGAGAAGGATATTTTAAGGCCAGCCTTTTGTTTTTAAATTTTTAGTTACGAGTTCAACGTCGAATAAATAAATAAATAAATAAATAAATAAAAGTCACTAAACGAATACCAATCATTAGCATGAGTCTCGTGGTCAAACAACTTGTCAGAGAAAATTATTTTCTTTTCTTTTTGTGAGAAATTGTTTTTAAAGCAAATACCCCATCCATCTCATAAATATATGAGTCATGTTATATGTACAGATAGAAAATAAAATTATAATTTTATTCATATATTTTCTCTTTCTTTTATTGCATAAAAATGGGTGAAATTGTAATTTCACACCCTTTCAATAAACACATCACATTTATCTGTATGAGTAGAGTAATCCTAAATATATACTTGTTTGAATTTTCACAAAGATTAAAAATGGTATTGAAAAAAAATGCATATGTACACTTTGTTCTTTATTTATTTACCTGAGTTACGTACATCTAAATTAATGCTACATTTATTGTGATAGTGAGTAGTGACATTGTTAAGGGAATATTTTTTACCTAGCTAATTAACTTTAACAACTATGTAGTTCCCTTCCGACCAAGAGTGTATTATTATTAAGGAAAAACACAGTAAGGACATTGGGGCAATGTAAAATTTTAAGTTTGGGGGAGGTATAATTTATTTTGAAGATTGATGTCTATGCTGGTGATATTAACTATTGGACTGTAACCATATTCGTTTAAGCAGTCTGTGTTTGTTTTTTGTTTTTGGTGTTTATTTTTAATTTTGTTCTGTTTAAAAAAATAAATAAAAAAGAAAAGGGAGAAAAGTTTGTGACATGTTCAATTTGATT
Organism: Nyctanthes arbor-tristis; assembly: GCA_963692815.1. Classification (NCBI taxonomy): domain Eukaryota; kingdom Viridiplantae; phylum Streptophyta; class Magnoliopsida; order Lamiales; family Oleaceae; genus Nyctanthes; species Nyctanthes arbor-tristis. Next base: position 33,003 of record CAVNYN010270442.1, read on the forward strand.
ATTGTGCCTGGCCCACAAGGTGATAGAAATTATTTTGGAACCTATGTTGTTTGTGATTTGTGATGGGACATTGCTACATGAATTTGATTTGGTGAAAAATACATGTCCATGTTTGACTCGTTCTTTATTTGATATAACTTCCGATCTCATTTTGGTTGGGTGAATGGTTTAGTGATTAGTCAAATTGAGGAACTCGAAAACATTACCCTTTCATTGTTCTTATTTGCAAATCCTACTAAAGTCTAAGTTTGGGGGGTTGAGCTGTGGAGATACTAGTAAGGTTGGTGTGAATTCCATGCATGTTGAAAATTTGTGTTGAGTGTGTTCGACTAACCACTAGAAGCTAGGCAATGACTAGATGCTAGTGATCTCATCCTTATTTGTAAGTCTTGCACAGATTAAGGAAGGAAAAAAGAACAGAGAAAACGAATGCCTTAGATGTATCTTTACCACTCTTCGAAGCCTGTGTGACTCGAGCAATTAAGTCCTTAAGGGTCTTTCAAACCTGATGCCCTGGGTCAACTGAACCAGGAGTCATCGGCCCAAAGCTCATTAAAGGGTCATGTAAAAAGCCCAGTGAAGAGGCAGATTGTACACAAGACATATGAGGCTATTGAAAAAAAAAGGAAAGAAAATCTCGAGTAAAAAAAACAAGAGAAAGATTCTGGCTTTCGGGGAAAAAAAAGAAGAAGATTGAAGGGCCGATTACTAAAAGCAAGACTTTACTTCAATTTTCGGGGATGTAGATTGCTAGTAGGTTTGACTGCCTAGTGGATGTTGGAAAAGTCGGAGCCCTCAAAAATTGGGAGGATCCACATTGACTAAGCTAGTGTTTTATGGTAAGATCTCAACCAACTTTGTACTTCCTTGAGAGGTGAAAGGTTTAAACCCTATAGTAGTTATCCCTATAAAAAAAATTAAAGTGAGAAAAAAAAATAATAAGTTTGGGGGATGTGTGCCTCTCACGAGAGGTGAGAACATATTTGACTATTGTGGTTTGGGAAGCCCGACCAAAGGGTATGATGGTGGGTGTGATTATGCCTATTCTTTAGTCAATCATTAAATGAGTTCATTGTTGGTGGTAATGTTCTGTGATAGTCATAGATGGCACAGGTTAGGGTGTTGGCAAGGCTTTTATTCTGTGTTATGTGTTTAGATATTATCTTCCGTTGTTTAATGTGATGGGGTAGTTTTCTTGCTCAGGACGATCAAAGGTTAAGTTTGAGCGAGTTTGATAAGTACATTTTATAAGTGATATACTCCTCTTTATTTAATCAAATTTATATGTAATTGAGCAGATTTCTACCTAATTTATGTGAATATGGTTTATATAGGTGAAAAGCTCGATTGGAGACGATATTGATTGTAACGAATGATTTCTTAACCAAATTGAGGCTTTACATTTGAGTTGTGGCATCAATGAAGATAGTTCTGGAGTTTTGGGGTGAGAAGGTCAATGTCAACAAGTCAAGGACTAGATTGCACTATAGAGAAACCTAAAAAGAGACTATCTGGGTCGTATTTGAAGAGTGCAAGGACCTTCGTGAAGAGCTCTAGATGTTTTAGACTTATTTGAATGAAGATAAATGCTGAGAGGGACCGTTGCTGCATGAAAAGGACAAATCAGGGATGGGAACGGATGTTTTGAAAGTTGCCCACGGCTGGCAAACCGCGGCCTAGCCGCGGGTGGCCTGAATTCTCTGTTGGCCGTGGCAAGCATTCTGCGGCCTAGCCGCGGCCCGTGGCAGAAAAGGTTACTTACGCATTTTCGACCCTTTTTTGAGATTATGGGTACTCTAAGGTATCTATACCTATAAATGAACGGAAAATAACAGAAGAAGGAGGAGGACACGCAAGGGAAGAGCGGGATATACGAGTTGGAAGCTATTGAAGACCTAGGGTTCTATCTTTCTATTCCCTGTTAATGGATTCATCTTTTGTTCTCGTTTTGTCTAGCAATATCATGTTAGGCTAAACTCCTAAACTAGGGTTCATGATGAAATCCCGAACTTCATGATTAATTTATAGTTTTCGTTCTACCTTTTGTTCTAGTTTGTTGGGTTAATTGTTCATTATTCGCTTATATACCCGTATTGATGCTTGATCACCATTAATTCGTATATGTGATTCATGTTGTTTTAGAGAGATTCTTCATGAATTTTGCACATGGTAGTGAACAACACAGGGTCTAATAATACCTAGAGATACTATTATGCTCTATGAAATCGTTACATAATAATCAAAGAGAATGAATGCATAACTTATGTTCGAAGGGTAATTAGAGATAATTGGTCTCGCATATAGGTATAGATTTGGATAACCATCTAGAGAGGCTTTCGAATAAATTAGGATTATTGATTTTCAACCCTAGACTAGAAAATGTGCGAGGGGGAATGCTTATGATTGATTGTGGAAACGGTGGTGGATTCGGGGAACCTAGTACTTTAATCATCTGAATTCATTTAATCCATTTAAATTATTGTTTTTAATTATCCTACATAGTTTTATTAGTTTGTTCGGTTTACAACTCAAAATTGAATTGTGTGTGTTTGCAAGTTTTATTATTTGTCAAAAGTGTTTGATTAGAGTGAATGTTAATTACCGATCCATGTGGGTACGACACTTGATTCATCTACCGATCTTACTTGTTTTGACCCCATACACTTGTGGGATAATTTTTACAACACATAGAAACCACAAATCCTCATCTGAAACTTCAGTAAACTGACCCGATCTTGGTTTTGACCCATGAACAAGGAAAAGATGCAAAAATTCTCAAGTCTCGAGATAACAAAGCAGCCCGTCTAGAACCATTTTTAGACCCAAAACAGCACCATATGTATTATTCTTGTTAAAATTGGGCTTATACAATTCTCCCTTATTCCCAAGACTATATACAGTTTCAAAATTTTCAGGCCCAACAACAAATGTCTTATCACCAAGATGAGTTCTAAATTCATAGGACACCCCACCCTTAACCTCCTTCATTGGCACTATATTGGCATAAAAATATTTGATTAAGTCCTCACTCACTGCAGTTTTAGATATCAACAATTTATCCCACTGAAATTTCTCAAAATAATCTATAAATTCAAACTCCATTTCCTTAGAGAAATTGTAGTCCACAGGGCAATCGACAATTATAGTCCTCAGTTTAGTATGACTACGATACCTCTTTTTAGCTTTGGCATCAAGAAAATAGGAATTGGAATAATCGGTGTTTTCTTCCTCCATCCTCTATACGGGTAGAATTTCCTTGTTTTCTGCCTAGATTAGTACACTCTTTCTCTTCATCTTGTTACTAGAAAAAAATTCCTTTGAAAGACTTCAAATTATGAACTCAGCCATAATGTTTACTTCGTATAGAATTTGATGAATCTTCAAAGAATAACAAGTTGCTCTAAAATTTTTGATATACTAAGAAGCTAGAAACCTACCCAAGAAACAGCTCTCAAGCCTTTGGAAGAACAAAGGTGAAATTTAGGGCAGATTTTGAAATGGCTAGCTATCCTCCGTCCAGGTGTCCACCGTCTCCTGCTGCTGCCGCTGCCGCTGCTACTACTGCCGTCACTCCTCTGCCGTTGCCGCCACTGCTCTGCTACCGAAGTCACCAATGCTGCTGCCGAGTCTCGCGTCGTCGCTACGCTGGCTGGAATTTGAAACTACTGAAGGTACCACGTTAGGGATTGGAAACAGAGAAGAGGAACGTGTGTGAAAGGCAGAAAAGAAGAGTTTGGGTTGGAATTTTGGGCTTAATAATTTTAGATCGCCTTCTAGCTCAAAATAAAAATAAAAAAGGCCCATACCAATTTGGGCCTAGTCAAGGACTAAGAAAAACCCCTGGTTCCACCCCAAGTAGTGGGAAACCAAAACGATTTCAACAATATGTACCTACGTATTAGATTTTGTAAATTATAATTCTGGAAATTATAATATGAATAGGAAAAGTAAATTTAGAAAATTTATTTCAACCTTGTGACGTTTAGTGAAAGATTTTAATATAAACATCATATTCACTTATTAATTTTGTCCGGATAAATATAGATGACTGAAGATAGCATTTCTGCTTCTGTTTTCCTAGATCGGCTGAGTCGACTGGTGGAACAACAAGCTCAACAGATCGAGCAATTAATTAATCACAACAACAATCATACTGCTAACAGAGAAACGAACCCCAATCGAGAAGATAAGGAAGAATATGTTGCCACTAATCATTTCTGCAGACTTTACCCCCCCCCCCAATATTTGAAGATGCAAAGGATCCGATTGAAGCTGAAAATTAGATCCAAACTATGGAAAGAATGTTCGCTTATGCTCACATTCCAGAATTTGAAAAATTACACTATGCAACTTTTATGTTAAGGGGAAATGCTGGATATTGGTGGGATACTCTCATCGGCATGGGAAAAACTGATGACGTCACCTGGGAAAGTTCTGTAAAAAGTTCTGGGACAAGTATTTCTCCTCAATAGTAAAGAATCAGAAGTTAATTGAATTTATTCAGTTACGTCAGGGATCAATGACAGTAATTGATTACGTTAAGAAGTTTGAGGAACTCTCTCATTTTGCCACTCATATGGTGGGAATAGTTGAACTCAAAATTAACTAATTTATTGAAGGATTAAAACCTAAACTAGGTAGAGGTGTCCAAATGGCCGGTATATTAAACATGGCTTTCTCCCAAATTGTTGACCGACCACTAATTGCAGAGCAAGCAGAAACCAAGATGATTAAATCAAGAGAAGTTCGAGCTCAGAACTCTAGAGGATTCCAATCAAGTTGAAGCAATAGTGGGGAAAAGCGAAATAATAATAACAAGCGCCCTCAAAATAACGATGTAAAAGGTCAACCTTCAAGCAAGAGAAATAATATGAACCCTGAACCAAAGGAGCCTACAATTCCTATATGTCAAAATTGTAAAAGATGACATGAAGGTCAATGTCATGCAGGAACAAGAACTTGTTATAGTTGCGGAAAACAAGATCATTACCTTAGGGATTCTTTGGAAACTAAGCAAGTACCAAAACCTCAAATTGGAAGAATTCTTGCAATGGAAAATGAAGATAAAGGGGATGTTATCGCAGGTACAAGTCTTCCACAATCTAAACTCGTTTATGCCTTATTTGAATCAGGCACTACGCATTCTTTCATAGCATCGCAAGTTGCTCAAAATTTAGATAGAAAGTTAATCACTTTATCTAGTAAATTTAAAGTGGGAGATAAAGTTTTTATCAAGATATCCCCAATTAAAAGACTATAGTTGACACCTTGATTTATCAAACCTTTGAAATTATAGAAAGAATTGAACTACCAGATCAGATAAAAAAAATTCACTATGTATTCCATGTCTCGACTCTTCGGAAATACATTCCCAACTTTTCTCATGTCCTGTCTGATACCCAACCAGATATTCAACCTAATTTAACTTATGAAGAACGATCTGTAAAAATATTAATGCAAGGAATCAAGAAAATTTGGAATAAAGAAGTACCATTGGTACGAGTGCTATGGAAAAGTGAAGTAATAGAAGAAGAAACTTGGGAAAGAGAGAAAGAAATGAAAGAAAAATGCCCCGAGTTATTTCAAGGTAATTTCAAGGACGAAATTATTTTAAAGGAGGTAGATTGTAACAACTCGACTAAATATAATAGTGTTACGAACTCACTCATCTATGATAATTGATTTAATTATTTTATACTTGTTGGAAATCGTTAAGTATGAAGTAGGGAAAATCGATTAAATTCGAAATGATCGTTGAAAAATACCCAATAAAAATCTACTTCCCATGTGAATAGATAGTCATGAATGAAATAAATATGCTTAGTCATTGGGCTAGGGGAATATTCAGAAGTCTAGAGCCTATGCTTACCATTATTTTTCAGCCAAAAAGACTTCACGTAAATCTTAAATAAACACCACCCTTGTTTTGGTTTTTCAAAGGTTTAGGCAAAAGCTAAAGAATTGGAAGTAACTAAGAGACGAAGGTGAGTAATCTTTGTACTTGGATTGATCTTTGACTTGTCTCTTTCTTTACCAAAACGTATGGTTTTGTCTTCATCTGAGCAGTTACTACAAAACAAAACCTTTGAAGATAAGTTATTGCTTTACTTTATGTGTGAAAGTTATACAAATTCATGCTTAAAAGATGAATTGCTTCTATATGTATTTCTCTCAGAATCTCAGTTAAGTTCGGGTTATGATATTGCCATCAAGGTGGCTTTTCAAACAAGTTCGATTTGGGTTGGGAGAGGCTACTGAGATAGTCTATGAACCAACCTTTTCATGTATTGGTACCACCCAAACCAAGTTTCAGGAGTGCTCAGGAAATCAGTGGAGCAATTCAGGCTCTAAAAAGTCATGTCTTAAAAGAAAGTCTTGCATGTACATAGGTTACTCACTGAATATATTTATTCACATTTTCCATATTTTCTAAAATGCTAGATGATCAAGAGAAGTTTTTTGAAGTGTCCTAAAGCTCTTGAGAATTGTTGCCGGATAAAAGTGCTTGTAGCTATGTGATAGAGCTGGATATTTGGGGCTACTAAGACAAGTACCCGGGGCTTCATCGCTACATCATTACCCAAGTACAAATCGA
>CAVNYN010270443.1:0-50791 GCA_963692815.1 Nyctanthes arbor-tristis
GGCTCTAAAAAGTCATGTCTTAAAAGAAAGTCTTGCATGTACATAGGTTACTCACTGAATATATTTATTCACATTTTCCATATTTTCTAAAATGCTAGATGATCAAGAGAAGTTTTTTGAAGTGTCCTAAAGCTCTTGAGAATTGTTGCCGGATAAAAGTGCTTGTAGCTATGTGATAGAGCTGGATATTTGGGGCTACTAAGACAAGTACCCGGGGCTTCATCGCTACATCATTACCCAAGTACAAATCGAATACTACAACCCCGAAACTATAGAGCACATCAAGACCAAATATTATGAAGAAAATAAACGGGAACTCCCATGAATAAGACTATGTAAATACTTAACTTATTATCTATGCAACCGTGAATAGTGGTAGTATAAAATCCACTGGTGAAGATGGTGAATCCTAACAAGGAAAGAATGAAAACTTTTGCGATGTAATGTCTGCTGATTTGCAATCCTTGTGTAAATTTCATAGAGTAGCAAATGTGACGGTCTATTTACATAAATAATTCTCTGTTATTTTACATATGCTCAATTGTTTCTCTTGACAGTGATCTGAAATTTATAGTAGTTTAACTCAATATGATTTTGATTTTTATTTATGTTACTTTGTTGAATGGGACTAATAAACAGATTGATCAATTTAGTGTAATTCTTTTGTGTAGTAATGGAATTGTGTTTCCAGCTTGCAAGGTCTCCTAAGTGACATCAAAAGGGGGAAGGACGAAAGAGCCAATTCTGCTTTGACTGACATAGGGAGCCTCTAGAAGAACAATGGTGCTTATCCCTAGATAATACATAGATTATTATTGACCCAGAAACATCAAACTGGTACAACTGAGAGTATGGGCAACTTTCCACCATTCCAAATCACCACCTAAATACACTGCTAATTTCCTATATCAATAAAGTACTTGTCCCTATTATCCACAAGCACTGCACAACAATTAATTCAGTTGCTGCCTCATCTAATCCATCATGGTTCCAACAATAGGAGAGGGTTGGGTTGGAGATGGGAGAATATGGGAGCCATCAGTTGGCAGGCTTTCCACAGGACTTTTCTTGTGTTTGGTGTGCAATTAATTAGAAAGTATACACTACGGTTGCAACTTTGTTATGTCGCAGGACGTGTATCAAAGTAAGTGACGAAGTCAAAATTTTGGGTGACTTGGATGGCGACTTGATGTCCTCACGAGCGTGGCAACCTGCAAAGAAGGCCTCAAGGGATGACCTTGAAGCCCTTCTGGTGTAGGAGTAAGTATTTGTAGGAGAGAATAAAGAAAAATATAAAAAATGAAGATTGAGAGTCACTTACTTGGGAAATGTGCCCACCTTTATTTATAGCAAGCTGAAGGTAATATGACAAAGTAGACCTTAATGGGCCTGTAGTTGGGCCCCATTATCAAACTAGTATAGGCCCATTAAAAAGACGATGGCCCAATTCTTGTTAATCGAATTTTATCCTTTTCATAGGCCCCCTTGCATATGAAGTTTGAGTAAGACTCAATATGCAAAGAGAACTTCAAAAGTTATGAGGATAACTCATCTTATCAATCAAAATTTTCAACTGAACTGCTAAATTTTTGCGAGAAATTAATCCTTCATGTGAGATTTTGACCATTTAAAAATTTTGCCAAGACCACTCCCTGACAAACTCTTGCATGGCGTCCTTTCTTGTAGGAAATTGGAAAGATCTTTGGCTATATATATATATATATATATATGAAGACTATTGGTATGAAATTTATCCATTTTCTAGCAGATAAAGGATATGTCCTTTGGGCCCCTCTTTCATACAATTGGTTCATGTTCTCTACCATTTTCCACATAAGGTGACACCAAACTCCCAGGCGACCTGCAGCTTTGATTTTTGGCAATCTTTTTCTGGATTTTGGGCGATCTTTTTCTTTGAATTTTGGGAGACCTATTTCTTTGAGTTTTGGGTGACCTTTTTCTTGATTTTGGGTGACATGTGAATTCCTCATTTTTAGGTGACCTCACGACCTTGTTTTAGACGATTTGCTTTGCATTTGGGCGACATCACTGTTTCTTCCACCTCGGTCTCTAGGCGATGGCATCGTGATATCACCTTGGCTGGGCGACTTCCTTGTTTGGCTAGACCTCTTCTCTACCTTTCTAAGACCTCACCGTTCCATTTAGGCAACCTCATTTTCATATAGAAGTGTCAGGTAAGGCTTCTTTCATGCCATTCTATTTTATAATGTCTAATAGTAGGAGACGAGTGGGTAACCTCAGGATAATTGATGACATACTTCCTTAGAAGCCGATTCTAGGAGTTTTTCCTCTGACAATGGGTCAAACCTTAGTGGCTTCGTGGCTGAGTTGGAGAGTGGAGAGGGCGATAATGAAGTAGATGGCGGTGAGGGAGATAGTGATGAGGGAGCAAATGAGAGAAGTATGATGAAAGAGCATCAGATCGTAAAATTTATGCATAAGTATGATTTATTTCCTCATTACACGTATAGGGTACCTGGTCCAGATGACTTGGCCCATGAGTGTGAGGACGGTGGTGACCATTTATAAATCTCAGCTGGTTTCCGGTCTCTGATTTCCCTAGAACTATTTTTCTTAGATCTCCTGAATGAAATTGAGGTGTGTCCAGAGCAAGTGATGACTAATGGTTAGGGGCTAATATGTTATTACTTCATTCTAATGAGGGCTATGGGTATTCCCTCCAGTGTTGAGATCTTTAGGCTTTCTTTCGATCTCAAGCCTAACACTACCAATAGATATTTCTTTTATATGTCAGGCCGTAGGAAATGGGGGTTACCCTGCATTCCCTCTTCTCGAACTAGATGGAGAGAGGAGTTTTTCTACATTAAACTAGTTGATAGTGGCTTTCCTTTTCCCACTAGATGGGCGGCCGTAGATGTAAGATAGTTCCATAAACTTAGGTCGACCGATGTGGATTTGGCCACTGAAGCTATGAGAATTCATGACTACGGGCTCCTTTGCGAGGCTACTCATGACCTTCTCACTGCCCCCATCATGAGGATGGTCAATATTGGAGTGAAGGGTAGGTCGAGCTATTTGGTTTAGGTTGTTTGTATCTTTTGCTTTTCACGCCTAACTTTTTGTGTTTACCTATTACAGAAATGTCGAATATTAACAACAAGGCCTTGATAAAGTTTCCCCAAGCCATGCAGAGACGGCCAAGAAAGAGCGGATTGAAGCTGGGATACAGTATAGAGTTAATCCTAAGCAGGCGGGCGATGAAGGCCCCTTCCATCCCCAATCTAAGGGCAAGGAAAAGGTTACGAAGGAAGACACTCTAAGGCCACCCCCTTTAGGCAATTTGCAACCTCATGGCCAAGGCTCTTCCAGCAAACCTGCCACAGCTCGCGGGTCTCCCAATATTCCTACCCCTAGTTGGAGATCCTCTAGCCAATCAGCTCAAGCTACTAGGGCTCAGGTTGTGGAGAATTTTATGAAAGGGTTGATAAGCGACCTTGTTGCCAAGACTGAAAAAGATCAGAATCTAAATAGTGGAATTGAGACGTTCCTCCAAGATATGGCTAAGGTTTGTTCCTTATCTTGTTGGCTTGTTGACTTGATATTCCTTTACTTTATGATAACCTTCTTTTTGTAGGCTGCTAGTGTCGGTTTGGGAGTTATGGAGAATGCTTTAACACACGCGGCCATAGGGGCACAGTAGTAGCATAGCATCCAATATCATTGCAAAAAGGTGGAAAATTTCAAAGCAGATAAAGCGAAGCTGTAAGAGCAATTTCAAGCCCTTGAGGTAGAGCATAAGAGGAGTTTGGGCGACATTAAGGATTTTCGCATACAAGTCGAGAGGCTAAATGAAGAGAAGGCAAGTGAGGCTGCCAAGGCTGTGGAATAATATAAGCATAGTGATGCTTTCGACCTTTTAAAGGGCGAGTATGCTTACAACATGTATAGTCGGTGCGTGATGGAGTGCAGGGCATGGTGTCTTTAGTAGGCACTTGATCTTAACACTGAGCCCCTCTCTACTTTCCCGCAAGACGCGGTTGGCTTGATCTGAGGCCTTTCGGTAGTCCTCCTCCTGAAAAGAATGCCAATCAGGATGTCAACATATATGAGATATTTGCAGAAAATGAAGAGGGAAATCAAGACGAGGCGGGCTGTCATGACTAAGTATCTGTGCCAACTTACCCTGCATTTTATTTAGGTATGCCCTGATGAATACCTGTTCTTCTAACAATCTTGAATTCTGTTGTAATTTCTAATGACTCTTAGGTTTATTTTGCATGGGATGTATGATGTTTTAGTTTGTTATGTATTAGAATGTTTCTTGTTTTGCATGATATAACACTTTATTTTTGCGGTACACTTATCCTTGATTGATATTAACTCAAGCCGCTTGTTCTTCTCGAATGTCACCGTCTCATGAACGACGACCTTTTTTTTCTTAAGAGTGCTTGGAGGTCGCCTGAGGGGCGACCTTCTTTGAGGTCACCCTTACCTTGCAGGCTGCCCTTGCTTGGAGGGCAACCTTTTTTTAGGCCGCCTCTTATTGGAGGTTGACCCTCCTTAGAGGCAGCCCTTGAGGCGGCTTTGTTTGGAGGGCGACCTTTTTTTGAGGCTTCAAGTGAGGCCGCCACTTGGAGGTCGCCGGAGGGGCGACCTTCTTTGTGGTCACCTTTTCCCTTTGAGGCCACTCTTGAGAGATCGGAAGAGCACACGTCTTAGAGGCTGCCTCAAGCTTGGAGGTCACCCTAGGGATGACCTTCCTTTGAGGCTACCTTTAAGGCGGCCTTACTTGGAGGTCGCCCTTGGAGGTCACCACAAATCACTAGTGTATGACTTTGAAGTTGACAGGCGTTCTTAACATTCGGGTTTTAATCTTGGAAGTCCGAATTTTTATCTTTGCTCTTTGAAGTTGTACTCCATACTTATATTCATGAGGCATACTAGTTAAGGTTATTTGTATTCACCATTTGATATCGCTCCCTACTTATATTCAGGAACCGTGTTAGTTTAGGATTACTTGTATTCATTCTTTGATGCCGCGCTCCATACTTATATTCAGGAGGCGTGTTAGCTAAGGATTACTTGTATTCATCCTTTTATACCGCGCTTCCTACTTATATTCAGGAGGCATGTAGTTGTTGACGTGAAATGAAACATAGTTGTGAGAAGTTCTCATTACTTTTAATGAAACAAAAAGGAAGTAAAAGAGGGGGGCCTCGTCAAAACCTCACCCAATAAAACCCGTTGGGAATAAAAAAACCCAGGTTGAGAAAAAAAAGTACCTTCCTCATTCATTGCAAGATTACAAGGAAAACATGTTCACTTAAAGTATGGTTTCAAGTTGTCGGCATTCTATGGTCTGGAAAGCGGCTTCTAATTCATGTCCTTTAGACTGTAAGATCCGGATCGAATTTTTCTAATGACCTCGTAGGGACCTTCCTAATTGGGTCCTAACTTCCCAGCGTCGTGGCCTACAGCTTCGGCTCTTCTCAACACAAGATCTCCAGCGCGGAAGTCTTTTGATTTCACTTTTGGATTGTAATACTTTGCCAAAATCTGTTGGTAATTTGCCATTTTCAAAGACACTTCTTCTCTGACTTCTTCTATTAGGTTGAGCCTTTCCCTTGCTCCAATTTCATCACATGTGACTACACGGTGGTTGGGATAAAGACTTCTATAGACGCTCTTCCGATCTTCCATTCTGAAGGCCAACATGAATGGCGTTTCTCCTCACGACGTCTTGAATGATGTTCTACAAGTCCACAGTATAGCTGGTAAGTATTCTAGCCAATCTCCCTTTGCTTTTTCCAGCCTCTTCTTCAGGTCATGCAAGATCAGGTGGTTGGCAAGTTCTGCTAGGCCGTTACTTTGTAGGTGCGTGACAGAAGTTAGGTGGTGCTCAATTTTCCACTTAGTGCAGAAATCTTTGAATGATTGACATTCAAATTGCCTCCCGTTTTCAGTAATTAAGACTCTAGGTATGCCGAAACGACATACCACTGATTTCCAAATGAACTCTTCGACTTTCTGGGAAGTGATCTTGGCCAAGGGTTTTGCCTCTATCTATTTGATGAAGTATTCCACTGCTACTACAAGGAACTGAACTTGACCCTTTCTTTTTGGAAATGGTCTTATTATGTCAACTCCCCACTGCTCAAAGGGTCTCTCGCTTTTGATGGGGTTCAGCTCTCCTGAAGGTTGCTACAACTTCTTCCTAAACAACTGACACTTTTCACACGTTCTAACGTAGGTCATTGCATCTCTTTTCATGGTGGGAAAGTAATATCCATACTTGACTAACTTTGCCGCCAATGATCTGCCTCCTTGATGTCCCCTACAAGTCCCTTCATGAACTTCTGCTAGGGCTATGTTTGCCTCTTCAACCGAGAGACAACGTAGGTATGGCAGGGTGTGACCTCTTTTGAAGAGTATTCCTTGAACTATAGAGTAGTGTGTTGATTGTCTCTTTACCTTCCTTATTTGTTTCTCATATGTTGGAAGGCTTTCATTTTCTAAAAAGACCTTAACCGGAATGTAGCACTAACTGTTTGTCATGGCAGCGACCTCGTGGATTTTTGATTTCTTTGAGATAAAAGGCTGATGTACTACCTTAGTGCAGATAGTCCTTTCTAAGTGATCCGTGTTAAAGGAAACCAACCTGAAGATGGCATCTGCCCTAGAATTACTTAATCGGGAGATCTTTCTGATTTCACAGCCTTTAAATTTTCTTTGAATATCTACTACTTACAGCCTATAAGAGGTCATGGTGTCATCCTTAGTCTCATAGCTTCCCTCGACTTGTCCGACTACCAACTGCGAATCACTAAACACTCTGATCCATTCAATCCCCAACTGTAACGCTGTCTGAAGTCCAATGATGATGGCCTCATACTCTGTCTGATTGTTCGTGGCTTTAAATCCAAATCTGATGGGGCATTAGAGTTCAAATGTTCCATCTTCTCTGTGTAAGATTATCCGGGCTCCTGACCCATATCCGATCTTGACGTACCATCGACATACAAGTCCTAATAATTCACTGATAATTCTTGGCCTTCTAAACTTAAGTCAGGTCGTGGACTCAAGTTAGCAACAAAGTCGACTAGAGCTTGTGCCTTTATAGCAGACCTTGCCTTGAATTCAATGTCGAACTCACTTAAATCTGTTGCCCATTTCAACAGTATGCCAGCCACATCGGGCTTCTGTAAGATTTGCTTTAGTGGTTGATTAGTCAATATATATAGTATAAGCTTGAAAGTAAGGTCGCAATTTCCTGGAGGCGATCATAAAGGATAGTGCCATCTGTTCCACTAGGGAGTATCGCTGTTCAGTAGGTAGTATGATCTTGCTGACATAGTAAACTAGTTTCTGTTCACAATTTTCCTCTTTCACAAGTACGGCACTGACAGCGTGTTCTGACACGGCGAGATATAGCTATAAGATATCACCTGCTCTTCCGATCTGTCAGCACTAAGGGTTGACTGAGATACTGTTTAAGCGACCTGAAGGCTGTTTCATGCTCTTCTGTCCACATAAAGTCATGACCTCGTCTGAGTAATTTGAAAAAAAGGGAAGCATTTGTCTGCAGATTGAGATATAAAATGGCTAAGGGATGCCACACGACCTGTAAGACACTGTACCTCACGAGGAGACGATGAAGATAGCATTTCAATTAGGGCTGCTATCTTGTCTGGGTTGGCTTCGATCCCTCGATTAGTAATCATGAAGCTTAAGAACTTTCCCAACTCAACTCCAAATGCACACTTGAGGGGGTTTAGCTTAATAAAGCGCGATCTTAGGGTTGTAAAAATTTTCCTCAAGTCTTTTGCATGACCTGTCTTTTGTTGGCTCTTGACAACCATGTCATCTACATATGCCTCCATTGTTTTCCCAATCTCTTCAAAAAATACCTGATTCACCAACCTTTGGTAGGTAGCTCCTGCGTTCTTAAGGCCGAATGGCATGACATTGTAACAGTAGATTCCTTCATTGGCCATAAAGGAGGTTTTCTCATGATCTTCAGGTGCCATATTGATCTGATGATATCCAGAGAATGCATCTAGGAAATTGTATAGAGAGAAGCCCGAGGTAGAGTCAACTAATCTGTCGATTCTGGGGATCGATTCTGGGGAGAGGATAGCTGTCTTTGGGACATGCCCTGTTTAGATCTGTGAAGTCTATACACATTCTCCAATTTTTATCTGGCTTTGGGACTAACACAACGTTGGCAAGCCATTCCGGATATTGGACCTCTCTGATAAATTTGGCTTGCACTAGCTTATCAACCTACTTTTCAATGGCCTACCGCCTCTCAGGGGCAAGTTGTCTCCTTCTCTGTTTGACAGGTTTCTTTATAGGGATAACGTTTATCCGATGAGTTGCAACTGATGGGTCTATTCCTGGCATTTCACTAAACGACCACGCAAAGACGTTGACATTTTCTAGCAAGCATTAACATATCTCTTTTCTGACATTCGGAGGCAAATTTTTCCCTAGCTAGAAGGCCTTCTCTAGAGCGACCTGAACGAGGTTGAACTCTTCTGTTGGTGCCATCCTTACCTCTGGCTCTGTCCCAGATTCAGAACATTTGGTTGGCTCTTTACACTGTTCACATAACAACTGTGCACCGCTGACTGATCTTCCCTTATTGTGATGATTCCTGACTCTGCGAAGAATTTCATGGCAAGATGAAAGGTGGAGACCACGACCTGTATATTGTTCAAAAAAGGGCAACCTAATATCCCATTACAGGACATAGGCATGTCAACCACCTGAAATGCTGCTAAGCGAGTTCCTTGTGTATTTCCGGTTCCCAAAGTTACAGGAAGTTCTATGAATCTGAGAGGTTGTACAATTCCTCCTCCGAACCCTTACAGTGTGGTGTATTAATTCTCTCGAGGCAATCTAGAGGCAGATTCATTTATCTGTACGCTTCCATTGTTAATACATTGGCTGCGCTGTCGTTGTCAATCAAAATTCGCTTAACATTAAAGTTGGCTATAATGGAGCTGATGACGACAGCGTCATCGTATGGGGTGGATACACCAATAAATTCATTGTCATTGTCATCAAACACTATGCTCTGACTATTTCTTTTGGCCTCCTGTAGGCATCCAATTTCAGCAACCTGATTAAGAGTTTGAGCATAATTCTTCCTTGCAGTACGAGAATCTCCCCCTGAGGCTGTGCCTCCAGATATTACATTAATAGTGCTGGCTGTACCGGTGTTGTGTGGAAGATGCAGAGCACGATCGTCTCGTGGCTTTTCTCTTTCTTGCTTAACTCTGGCTTGTGTTCTTTCATCTTTGACAAATTTGCGGATATGCCCTCTTTCTATCAGGTTTTCTAATTCTTCTTTCAAATGCCTACACTCTTCCGTTGTGTGACCTTGGCTGTGATGGAAATCACAAAATTTGCCTTTACTAGCAGGCGTAACCTTGGCTTTGATTGGCCTTGGCCATCGAAGGTCGTACTTGTCCTTGATTTCCATTAATATTCTCGACCGCGACGCATTGAGTGGAGTGTAGGTATCTGAACTAGAACTTTTTGCCCCTTTCTGAGAGCCTCCCTCCTTCTGAGTCTCATTGCAAGGTCTCTTATTATCTGACTTTCTTGAGTTTTCCGAGGGTCTTTTCTCATTTTGGTGTCCATGTTCTGCACAACCTTGAGGGTACAAGGTCTCTTCTATGTTAATGTATTTTTCTCCCTGCTTCAAGAGGTCATTGACTCTAACTGGAGGATTCTTGGAGAGGGACTTCTTAAACTCACATTTGACTGCTTGTGTTAGGGTAGATACAACAGCAGTAATATAGAGGTCTGGTATCTGGAGGCGTTCAGCATTGAAGCGGCTCATAAACTCTCTAAGTGTTTCATTAGATCTCTGCTTCATTTGCATGAGAGAAGCTGCTGTCTTTTTTATCCTTTTGCTACTGGCAAAGAATGTGAGAAATCGCTCTGTTAGCTCATCAAACCAATTGATCGACCATTCTGGTAGTGTTGCGTACCAAGCACGTGTTGCACCAGTGAGAGTGTGAGGAAAGGCCTTGCATAATATCTGATCGGGAGCATTCTGCATATCCATGACGTCCGTATATGTATTGAGATGGTTATTTGGGTCTGCAATGCCATCATACTTCTTCATATGGAGGTACTTGAAATTTTTAGGTAGAGGGAAGGTCTTGATGTCTTCGGCGAAGGGAGATTTATGACTATAAGTAGGTCGTGCCTGAGCATTATGTTTCAGTCCCTTAGCTACACCTTGCTGAATCAGGCGGGTTATCTCATCTGCCGTAAGAGTGACAGTGTCTGGTTCCGCTATTTGATTGGCCTCATTCCCAAGAGTATTGGTTGTGGCGGTAGGAGGTTGTATTCCTGGTGTTGGCATGGAGGCTGCCGTAGGAGTTTGCCTCTGCAATAGACGGTGTAGCTCGTCTACTTAACGTTGTAGAAAAGCTATAGTGACATTGGGATCAACTGTTGAGGGAGTGCTTTGACATGCCGTGTTTGTGGTTGGGGCGACCTAAGGATCATAGGCGACCTCATCTCTTCAGGGGGCAGTGTCATCGTATTAGGCCTCGTGGCTCATAGATCCAGGTCTTGGGAGTTGATTATGGGTATGACAGGTACTGACCATGGCTTTTTGTCAGTTCCTACAGACGGCACCAATGACGATGTCAAAATTTCGGGTGACTTGGATGGCGACTTGATTCCTCATGAGCGCAGCAACCTGCAAAGAAGGCTTCAAGGGATGACCTTGAAGCCCTTCTACCGTAGGAGTAAGTATTTGTGGGAGAAAATAAAGAAAAATATAAAAAATGAAGATTGAGAGTCACTTACTTGGGAAATGTGTACACCTTTATTTATAGCAACTTGAAGGTAATATGACAAAGTAGACTTTAATGGGCCTGCAGTTCCGATCTCCCTTATCAAACTAGTATAGGCTTATTAAAAAGACGATGGCCCAATTCTTGTTAGTCGAATTTTATCCTTGTCCGTAAGTTTATCTAATTCTACGCAGAGATGTGTTGGAAAAGGAAAACATGAGATAGGATTTGTACTGTAACTGCTAACGTTAAAGCGGTTTTTCCTACACCAGCGCAAAAAATAAGACAAAATGAGTAAATGACCATTTGTCCACTTTTTATCTCTAAAAATTCAATCTTTTTATTACAAATCATCTCCTTTTGCAATGTTACTATTGGATTCTATCACATGGAAGCAGTAAACTATTGTTATAACAATGATGAGAAAGTTTGCTCGTCCTGCGCACAGAGAGGGGATACATTTTGTCATCATCTTCTTCACTTGCACAATTCTTTTTCTTTATTAATTAAACTTACAATAAGTTTTTACAATAAGAGCATCCTCAATAGGCACTTCTATACAATATGCTCTCTAGAATAAAACGTCAAATAATAAAAAATAATTGTAATAGATTCTCTACTTTAACATTTTAATTTAGAGAGAAATTCATTCCCCTTCAATTTTCAATCTCTTTCTCTTCTTCTTTTTCTTTTTTTTTTCATAAAAAGGGAGATAGGGGGAATGGAAATTAGGGAAGGGGCATATGTAATCTGACGTAGAGACTTTTCTTTTTGAAACTTGAGTATTTAACAACACTACTACAATTTAGACTATAATTTTCAATGTCTTTTGTGAGATAAAGTGATTAAACATTAACGAAAAAAAGCTGATAATTAAATAATTAAGATAAAAGCATACAAAAGAATAAAAAATGAAAGCACAATAAATACTCTTGAAAAAAATGAAATGAAGAGCAAAAAATGAAAAGCTATTGGAGTGATTAAAAAGTTATACTCTCTAAATTTATAGACATACTCTTTAAAATGCATAAACACTATGTTTGGTAAGAATTTAAAAATATAGTTGTTTATAAATAGATTTAAAATTTAGGGCTTGTTTGGTATCATTTATTTTTTCCATTTATAAATTCATCTACTCTTGATTTGACAACTACTTGACAATCACCACATTTTAAAATTTAATTAAATCTCCACTATTCATTTTCACTTTTTATAAATTCTCTTTAAAAATTAAGTTTATAAATGTAAACAAACAGACCCTTAAATTTTGTAGAAGTGGTGTAATATACTCGTGTCACGTGGAGTTAATAATTAAAATGATATGAAAACTTATATCACATCCAATAGCTGGGTTAATGGCGTGTTAGCGTGTGTTTAAATTTTAAAATTTAAATTGGTTGATAAATAGAGAAAATTTGTAAATGGTATCCAAAATGATGTTTAAATTTAAAAGATCGGTTCAACAAGCTTAAACCTGTACTTTAGTTCTAGTTGTCGGTATTTATTTATTAGAGTAACGCTATTTAGCACCACTGATGCTTAGCACCATATCAAGGTGACGTTGAATGATAAGTCAAATCAAGTGGGTCCTTTATTCATGTATTTAATTTCACTTATTATTCAATACCACATTAGTTGCCACGTAGACTGGTGCCAAGTATCATTGGTGCTACATAGCATTATTCTATTTATTAATATTATTTATTTATCATTTTTGGCTGTTGGGGGCGGGGGGCGAAGAAAGGGGAGAATAACGGAAAGAGACGAAGCCAAGGTGTTGCTGGGATTTCTTCCCGATTCTCATCCTTCTCCATCGCAGGTCATCCTCTCTATTCCTGCACTTCCATGCCATAATTTAACTTATTACCATCTTCCTTGACAGTTCTCTTTTTATTATATTGTTCAAGGTTCTAGTTTCACAGGATGTTTTACATGTGGGTAATTCTGGGTTAAATTCAAATTCCCATCCGATACTAACCCAAACATGATGATCGATCGATCCTATTAGAATTGCCTCAGTTGTTCATCACGAATTCCTATCTGAATTACTCACTCGATCCGATTGTAGGTTAAAGCTGCTTACAGAAACAAGGTTTGGGAAACGCATCCCGATCGATTTCCAAGTCATGAGAAAGCTAATGCTGAGTCCAGATTCAAGTTGGTAAGTGATTTTGCCAATAATCACAGGGAACATGGTTGTATATGAAATTTTTCCTCTTATTTTTTCACTTCTTCTCTCAATACGAAATCTGGAACTATCAATTCTTGATCTATTGCATGCTTGGCTCTGATATAACCGCTTTGTTGAAAGCAGATTTCTCAAGCTTACACTTGTCTCAACTCTGGTAATCCTTTCATCTTTGTAGATTCTTTTGTAATGCATCACTCCTTGGCCCTTGCTTTTTAGTTTGATTCGAGCTAATAGACTGAACATTACAAAGTCCCCCCAATTCTTTAACTGACCACTGAATTATATTGGATTAAGGCCATTAGAAAGAAAGTGCTATCTCGACTTATTTGGCATTTCATCTCTTGAACTGTTTCTCGTGCACCTTAAGTTGATATTACCTTGTGGAAATGGTAGGATCAATTTCATTCCGCGCCCCCCCCCACCCCCACCCCCACACACACAAAAACCTTTTCTCATTTCTTTTCTATTTCTTTGGTACATTTCCCGAACAATTTGTAGTCACCGAATTGAGAATATAAAAATAAAAGATTCCAGAGTTCTGATGCTGACAATGAGAATTCAGATGTCCGCACTCTTGTTGCTCTTGATAGTTTTGAAACTCTCACAGCCTCTGCGTGGTTCTAGGATTGGATGAGTTCATCAAATTGATGTGGAATGGAATTTTATAATATCACTGTCAATTCATTCAAGGATTTGATATGCTTAAAGATTTGGAAAAGCTGTCATAGTTTGCGTCGTATAACGGGGAGCGAACCAAAAGATAATTATAATTTGGTTTCATTTAAGTCACTCACTAGAAATTTGAGATGTGCACTTTTGTGGTGTTATCACAGGGGCAATTGGACAACGTTCGCAAACAGGTGTAGTCTCTTTACTTTAAATTACTCCCTCTATCCTATTTATATAGTCTATTTTTCCTTTTTTGTTTGTCCTAATTATATAATCTTGTTTTCATATTAAAGACTTCACTTTATATCACTTTACAAACATACCCTAATTATGTTTTTGTAACTATTTAAGAGTTAAGTGCAAATTAGGAACACGATTCACAAAATTTATTTTTTCCAACAATATTCTTTAACCTTGTAAAAAAGCAAAGTGGACCAAATAATTGGGACGAAGGGAATACTCTAACCCCAAACAACTTGGTTTAGACTTGTTTAGACCTCCAAATAAGGATATGATCATTGTAATCAGTGTCATCATCATATTCAAGAGTGGTAAGGACTGGAGTTCCAAGAGCTCATGGAGGAAGAAGAAATTCGGCACTTGCTTCGTTTCCTTACTTTTTAATAGTTTTGGGTGCATTTACTTTGGGGGGCACAACAGCTGCAAGGTAATATGACTTTCAAGGATGAAATGGTCAGTTTTGACTTATAGTCATTATTTACTTGGTTCTGTAAAACTGGACGTACAAGAAACAGAAGGCGGTCAATCCCTCTTATAATCCGTTTCTTCCTTGATCATCTTTGTATTGAATTACATATGGTATCACTGCTTCAGTGGCAATTTCTAGCTGAGAGTGGGTTGCTGTAATCTGGTGACATATTACTCCATTTATTATATTATATTAGTAGTATCTGTACTGTATTGTTTATATATGAAATCTAATCACGAAGAATTTTCATGCTGTGGGATTCACATAGGTGAATGATTCTTCTGAAAAGTAGGCATTCCCATGTTCTTATTGTATTCCACAAATAAATCCAATAGTAAACCCCGCAGAATTCCTCGATTTCCATGTTGGGATCTTCTTGACGGTAACATCAACAAATTTGAGATTATCCTTTTACGTACAAAGAGTTAAGTGCAAGAGTGGGAAGGTAAGTCGGTGGTCTAATGCTTGCTTTTCTTCTTCACTGACTTTCTGGAAAATTGTGTACAATTTTAGCTTAATGATAGCAGGGAATTGACGAACTCGCATCTCCATGAAATAATGCTTGAAGATTGAGATTGGTACTCGTGGTGTACACCCATAAGAAAGTTCAATTTCAATTCTCAGAAGCTACGTTTGTTCTACATAACATACCTTGTTTGTTGCTTATTAGGCAATGTATGCCAAGTAAGTCCTATTTCTACTTAGTGGGGTACAACAGTAAAGAAAACGGACGTAACCTGACTTCAAATAAACATAAATAGGATTATTAGAAGGAACGAAATATATGAATCCATTCAGCAACAAATTTAAAACATAATAATGGGCCCGTGCAAAAATAAAGCAGCGAAAGTTCGAACAAGGAAAATGTTCATTTACTTGTGTACCATACTAATAAACGCAAAAATTCTAAAAAACCAGGTGCTTCATTTCTTACGGAGTCAGGTGAAGTGTAAACACTTCATTAGGTGTCTGGCTCCGTAAGGAACTAGGCACCTGGTTCCTAATAAACGCCAAACAAGCAACTACTAGATATGACTTTTCAGGCCTCGGATTTCTCCCATTTAAGGGGCTTCACGAGCTCCCAGGTGAAGTCAGGGTCATCTCTCCCGAAGTGCCCATATGCAGCTGTCTTCAAGAACCTGCCATTGCCACCTCTCTTCAGATCCAAGTTGATGGTTATCATTCCAGGCCTGAAGTCGAAGTTCTCCTTTACAATGTTGAGGATTTCCTTGTCAGGAATCTTTCCGGTTCCGTAAGTGTCCACAAAAACTGATAAGGGCTCAGGGACACCAATGGCATATGAGACCTGCACAATGCACCTCCTGGCAAGCCCAGTTGCCACAATGCTCTTGGCAGCCTGCCTAACTATGTAAGCACCGCTTCTGTCCACCTTCGTTGGGTCTTTTCCAGAGAAAGCACCACCTCCGTGGGCTCCCCATCCACCATATGTATCAATAATGATCTTGCGTCCAGTCAGACCAGCATCCCCATGAGGACCTCCAATAACAAAGCGGCCTGAAGGATTAAGATGGAAAATGGTCTTCTCGTCAAAGTATTTCTCGGGGATAACAGGCTTAATAACATGCTCCTTAAGGTCAGCAGCAATCTCATCATTGGTGACCGTCTCGTCATGCTGGGTAGAGATGAGGACTGTGTGTACTCGGAAAGGAACCATGGCACCATTGTCATTGTAGTACTCAACTGTGACTTGTGTCTTACCATCAGGCCTCAGCCATGGGCAGGTACCATTTTTGCGAACCTCCGTAAGGCGAGCCCCAAGCTTGGTAGATGGACATGGCTCAGAGGCATCAACTCGGAGTCTCATCTGTGGCATATCCAAACATGTGGCCCTGGTCCCCAGCACCAATATCCTCTGGTCTCTTTGTGAAGTGGCCATGGAACACCTTGGGCAATGTCAGGACTTTGCTGCTCAATGTTGACCAGGACCTTGCAATTGTCGGCATCAAGGCCAACATCATCGGAGACAAAACCAATGGCACGGCAAGTATCACGGGCAATCTTCTCATAGTCTACATCAGCCTTGGTGGTGATCTCTCCAAACACCATGACCATGTTCGTTTTGGTGCAAGTCTCACAAGCAACCTTACTATCAGGGTCCTGGGCAAGACAGGCATCCAGAAAGCATCGGAGATCTGGTCACACAACTTGTCAGGGTGTCCCTCGTTCACAGACTCAGATGTAAATAGGAAGGTCTCCATATTGTTTCACAACTACAAAAATAAACAAGCAGAGGCGGGCATCTTAAGTAACTGTACAACAAGTTGAAGTAGCAATACATTCAATCAAATCAAATGAGGACTGTTGCAATGATGTCAAGAAAATTTCGTCTTCGAGATCCATTGACTTCGACAAGGTTTACTCTCATAATTCCGCAAGATGCATCACAGCAATACAAAATTTGATACATTGCTTTCTCTTGAAGGCGATCCATTTTTGTTTTCTTCTACTCAGAAGCAGCGAATAACAAGTTGACTTCTACAAAGTAATTTGATACACATTGCTCGAATAACATACATCCAACACAAAAATCAATACAAATATGAGCACAATCAGATCTGAAAGCCAACCGGCTATTTTTGCACGAAGCTAATGGAAATTGAAAAGTTACCAATCGAGAGTTAAGTGTTAGATCTACAACATTTGACGCCGGAGTCTAAGACAGAAAGCCACCTATAAATCTATTGTTTAACAAAGCTAGAAATAACAGAAAACAAGCCCAGCAAAAAGAATTCATGCCTTACACACTAGCAGTAAAAGATGTTTCAATAGTGTCGGCAGTACCTTGACGCGGATCTAAGCCTGTGCGCGCAGATAACGCCTGATAAAGGGCCACAACGACAATCATCTCTGGGATTTAGCGCGGTATATATAGGACGAGCGGGGCCACCGGGTTTTTGCCTAAGGATTCTTCCTATTATTATTCTTATTATTTTACCATTGATAAGATTCGAGCGGGCAATGGAAATGGCCTGGATGGGAGTTGGTGATAGAAAAAGACATGTATGTGTATATATATATATATATATATCCTAATAATAAAAATTAAGAGTGATGTTATTTTTTTAAATTGACGATCACTTTCTAGTTTAGTTGATATCACTATATTGAAAGATGAATAGATATGCATAAATACATAGAAGTTATTTATTTAATGAATAATAATGAAATGACAACTACTGAAGACCGATCTTTAATGTAAAAAAATAACATTATTCAATAAATAATGCTCCTTCCATCACACAAAAATAGAATCATAAGTTTACTATAATTATAAAAATGCTCAATTAAAGGATGTTTGGTGATTGACTATACTACAGATAATTGACGACTAACCTCATGACTTAAAATTCAACTACTCTCATAAAGACGGACTTATATTCTATTTTCATCCATCCTACATAAGATGGACAATTTTCCTTTTAAGAGTTGAAATATCATTTTTTTCTGTTTCCAAAAAATAAAAATAAAAAAAAAATCACTTTTGTCATCGACCCGACAAATACAAAATCAAAGCTACAAGTTTGAACATCATAATCACCCGCCAACCCAAATTTGGACTAGTCTCCGCAAATATTGCATGAAAGAAATCATTGATTACCATATATAACTATATTACCTGTTTTCAAGAATTTATTTCCTAAGACGTGGCAAAACATGCTTACTTGCACATGAAAAAATCGCTCCTCTTTTTGAACTAAATATATTTCTCTGGTAAGTTCAAAAAAATATATATATATATATATTTCTATGATATTCTTCTCAATGAAATCACGGATTTTAGCCTAGATTCATATGATCTGGTGGCTGTAGATGGGCTTTTCAACGCCCTTCCCTTGGGTTCGGTACATGTATTGGTATCTCGACTTTTGAGTCAAATGATTATCGTGATTATAGAAATAGGATAGGAATTGTTCCCCCTTTCCCACAACAGGAATTGCTGTTGCCGCTCTTCAATATCTTCTACGTATGTAATCCAAATCTCAAGCTCGAAACACATTTCCCAACCGTCCCACTCTATAACTCTTCCAGAGGTTAGAGGTAGTAGGTGTGGGTTCCTAGTAGCAACTCTTGTCACGCAGCAACACATCACATGATAATAATGATGAAACCGAGTCCAGTTTCACTTGTGCACCGCCCCTGGGAAATCAAAATCGTGCATCGCGTAGTCTCATATTGCTCATTCCAAAGACCAAGATATATATATACACGTCGTGGTGAATGGATATAGCCGCAAGCCTGCAACAAACAATTTCTTCTGGTTGGTGAAACAGGAATAAGATTGGGGATGTAATAACAATATACTTGTAAATTCTTCTCTATGTCGGCTGCTGGCTTCATCAAAAGAACAACTTGACCAGATATATAACTTTAAAAAGTAATGATATAAAGTGCTCAACACTAGTCCATGTGGCATTAACTCATAAGTGGGTCACATGTGCATGTCTTTTAAAATCCATTTATCATTTAATGCCACCTAAACTCATAACAGCAATTGATCCAGTACCAAAACCCAGCATGCGTATTACACCTGATTCAATCATTTTAAGAAGCAAAAAGCCTAGAATTCCCTTAGTGGCTTAGCAACATATGAAAGTTAAAGCTTCTGCAAAAGTCTCCTCGAGGTTTATGTATCTTCAGATCGGACAACCATTTTTTTCGTGAAAACCACCATTGTGGAGAGAGAAAGTGCACAACCATTAAGGCAGACAACGTGCACCCCTTTTTTTCATAAATAAAAGTTGCAACCTTGAAAAGGATTTAAAAATGCCCACTTCTGTTGATGTCATCAGTACAAAATCCAGTTTAGGGACTAAAGCATTAATATGCTCAATATGAAAAAAAATTTAGCTAATCTATGTTGTGGCAGTGTATTTTAGGGAAGATATTACTAAGTGAAAGCTGTTAGTAAGCAATGTGAAACTAAAGACTTTTCATTAACCACTCCAAAGAATTTAATATTTGTGCCTGATTCTGCCAACCTCCATATTTATGCACAGATTTTTATGTATCAAACACAGCTTTATAATGGTAATCACCTATATACCTTTATGCATAAAGCATATATGTACAAGTAACTGAAATACAATACCTGATACAGCCTGCAAATTTTGGACAATCTTTTTACTTATTTCTAGGAGTCAACTAGTCAAGAATGTGTTCACGCACCAATACGCTTTTGTAGTATGGCAGGGTATCTGACCATGCTATATTATAGCCAGAAGACTACCAGTGCTTTGAGACTCGCCCACACAAAAACCAGCTTATTCTCCACTACGCATGCCACTTGGTGGAAAGAATTCAACCATTTGCATCCCTCTCCCAGCAATTGCGATCAGATAATAATTTCTAAAATTTACAAGAGAACAAGGTAAATAAACAACAAAGAACAGGATAGAACAGCAGCTACGATCAGGATAGCAAAATTGGAAAATGGTTCATTTTCATTCACACCTTCCACAGGCTTTAACATCTAAAGCCTCCGGCTCTGGCACACTAATAACTATATTAGCACGCTCAAGAAGTCTGCCATGGTTGATGTTCCAACACCTAATGCGCTGATCAAGACCAGCAGAAACAACCCACCACCCGTCGGTCCACACACCTTTAATGGAAGAAACAAAAAAATGTTATATCATCTATCAACAGTTTTTCCACCCCATGAAAGCAAAGATCTGACAGAGATGTCATTTGTTATTCATGCAAACAATCAAAAAGGAAAATTCACTCCCGAATCTATGGACACAATTTTCATCGGATTCTATGATGTAGGACAAGATCTAATTCTACCACAATTAGGATAGAATTATTTCTCTTTCCTTCTGAATGAAAAATCAAAAATCAAAAGTTGAAAAATCATTTTTAAAGCAAATATTTATCTATGCACCTTTGACAGCAGAGCTATGAGCCGACTGGACCTTATCGAGAGATAAAAACTTTATCTGATGGTTTTGGATTTGACAATGATAGATACTATCATTCATACTCACTGGTAAGGTCCTGCAAAGACTTTCTGCAGTAAAATTCTCAGAGTTCTGCCCCATATGATTTACTACCAGATCACATCTAAGGCAGCTAAGTGCTTGATCATCACCCCCACTTAAAACATAGAATGAAAACGCAGAATCAAAATTGTCTGTATCCCTGATTTCTGAAATGCAAAGACAATTGACTCCAGACTGGTGAACATTATTCAATACATGCATGGCTGCCACTGTAGATACTTCCGATGACAAATCCTCTCTTTTCTCTTCCAAAAAAAGTGTAGAATCCTTCGAAACTGGGGTGGAAACTTGATCACTTTCTTCAGGAAAGGATAATTCTGCTGTTATGCACACATGATTTTGCTTTCCATTTCTAGATTCAGCAGTTTCAACAGTGATCGAACCAGTTTCAGATTTTCCTTTAGAAACATGATGGGGAAATAGCTTTGATCCAACAGTTCTTTTCTTTAAATTTTGACTATCCATGGATCTCCATTGGCGTCCACCTTGGCTTCCTCTGCCTGTAAGTGGCCTTTTCTGAAATTCTATGTCGTTTTCAACATTAAGGGTTGATATTCGCTGCATAAACTTTCCAATATATTCAGTAAGATTCCAGAATGCAATACTTCCATCAGTAGAGCCACCGACAACAAAGTAAAGACTTCCAGAACGTATATTTCTTGGGGAAAAAATAATAATAAATACATGGTTTCAGGCAGTAATTTAAAAATCAAAAGCATTCCAGGAAGAGAGTTCTGAAAGATAGAGCGAAAACAAGAACTGGATCTTGGAGAAAAAATTTGGAATTGTAAACGAAAAGAGTGACCACCACAATTATTTAAACACCAAGAGGTATCAGACCAGACAGTCAATTTTCTGGCAACTACCACACCTTGTGGGTAGATTTCTAGTTACATATGCAGCACTCCAGATTAACAACTAACAAAATTGCTAGCTCCTGTTACAAAACCTTTTATGATCAACGAAATTAACTAAGACAAAGATAATGAACTTAATCAGGATATGTAGAAACGAATTTCCATGACACACTTGGGTTGAGGTTTCCAGTATAGATGTAACAAAAGCAGTGTGATTTGTTTCAGTAATGCAACTAACAACTTCAATAATCTCCATTAGATGAAAGATTGGCGAAAGACCAGAAAGTTAATCAAGCACGAAAATTTACTTGAAACTGTTTATTTATCACATACATCAGTTTGAAGCAACTATGATTTCTTTAGTTTATCTTGTACAAACCTCTAGGCGATTGAAGGACAGGAACTACAATATGCTGCAACGAAAGGACAGGGGATGACAGGGGGGCCAACGAGACTACATCAAACCTGCCATGAAGTTTGAAACAAAAATAAATAAATAAATAAAACAGCAAGAAATAAAGAAAATCAATTTGCAGGAATCAAACTTGCATCAGAAAAGCATTTTTTTTTCTAGAGCAATCATTTAAAATGTTATATAAGCTAATCCATTGAAGTCAAACACATACCATAGCCGCAAAGGTAGTACAAAAGCGCGTACTATGACAGTAGCATCTGAACAAGCAACAATGGCGAAACAGACAGAAATCCTGCAGATCACGTTTACTCATTATTCATGACATTTCAATGGGAATGAATATTGTAGACAAGAAACCATTAAGAAAACATCATATTGTTACTCAAACAGACCTGGACTCAGCAACTTTCACTAGAAAAGCAGTAACAGCTAGATATCTCCAGTCATTTTCATATTTGTCATCAAGAAAGTGCTTTGCGTCCAATTTCTGATATTCTGAAGAAACTGAATCACCAGATACGGTACTGGACTTTGCACTATAAGAACTTTCAGAAGTTCCAAAAACTTCCTTCATGTTTTGCCTTTTCACATAACTAGTACTTTTGGATGGCATATCAGTGAAGAGCCACTGGAAGGACAACAATGGTACTGCTGAAGATGTAGTGGAGCCATTTTCATGTTTATTATCCAGTTCACTAGATATTTCTTCTGCTTTTCTGTTGCTCATTCTTGTTATTTGTTTCCATGCAGTTACCACCCTTTTTGATCCAACAGATACTAAAATGGAAGAAGTATCTTGCTCATCCGAGGCCTGTTTTTGTCTGCAGACGTCAGTAGGAATACTCAACAAATCTGACATGAAGTATGTCTTTGCCACTGAGCATACTGAACGTACAGCTGATCCACCAACATGTTCTCCAAGTAGTTCAGAATCCAACCAGTTCTGCTTTCCTGGCTCATACCTAAGTGGTAATAAAAGATTCAATTCTAAGAGGCTGAACATTCCAGTGAAGTGGAGAACTAAGATTAACTTCGCATTTTCCACTATGCCAGCTTACAATTGATAGTTCGGTAAAAGTAAAAAAGGTCATACCTAGTCAATCGCACAGTTCCATCTTCACAACCTGTTGCTATCCAAGTATATCGGGAAAAAGTGTCCTGCTCTTTATCTGAACTGGACATCAAATTTTCAGAAATGAAACATAATGAATGTATCTCCCTTCCATGAAACTGCATATGCAGATTTTGAGGATAAATCTGCTTCTCATTTTCAGTCATCCAGCATCTGTGAACATGTATGATATCATCCTACCACAAGAAGGCACAAGTAATTGCACACAAGTATATCAATGAGATAAAGCGCATAAAAAGATGATGGTGCACCAGAAATAGGACAAGTATGAAAATATTTAAGAACTGAGCCTAGAATTCTAAACTCATTATGTGCTTTGCAGATTGTGTTAAATTGTTATGGACTCTATACACACATAATGCAACATATCAATGTTATAACATTTGGTCAGCAAAACAAATATAATACATGTTCAGGATGCCTTTTGCTTTGTTTCTACTAATTACAGAGAGATTCCTCAGAAAGCCACTTGGACATCTTCCACAAGCAGCTGTCTAAAACATACAAAGCACAGTTAGAAAATAATCCAAAAGCCTGCATCTTCTTAGTTTTCAAAACTATCTTTGCTTTTCAAACCCACGCTGAAGAAGCTTACCATATTTTGTGGATCTAAAATCTTCTTCTCTAAAGCTAGAGAGCACCAGAAATGTCATTCCTTGGACCCAATAAAATTAATGGAACTGAAACATTGCCCACTCCCATAAAAATGGATAAAGTTACCATCCTTGTTACAAGGTCAGTTCTACTTAATGAGATTATCTGTTTACTGTTTGAACATCCAAACCTCACCAACTAGCTGTGGACCTTCATCAAGATATTCCCTCCCCAAAAAAATAAAAAATACATAAAAAAAATCCTAGGTTCTAACCAATTCTGATACCTATTTTATAAACCAAATTAGATTATAAACTGCCTCAGTGCATGCATTTCAACACATACTGGATCGGCTTGCTGCACTGGCTTCTGCGACTTGATACTTCTCTAAAGGCTAAGTCTACTTACAAAATAAAGTGAGAAATGCGCAAACAGAACCCTAAGTTACCTAGGAAATGCCAACCTACCTCTAAAGGGGCTTACTCATAAAGATAAACAGAGAGGGGGGGGAGAGAGAGAGAGCATAAATGAAAAGAAAGGAATCCGACACGAAAAAACACAAAAAATAGAAGCAAGAAAATACCTTAACGAATGCAAAGCAGTTCTTTGTCTCTGGAACAACACCGAGATAATATGAATGAGGACGACGCCATCCACCACACGAAATTTGTATAACCTATTCAAACATCCACAAGATGGATACTGGTTTATATGCACACGTATGCATATATCCACACAGTTTTATGCATGGGTAAAATAAAGAGTAGAAAGCTAACCACATCTACATGAGAAGTGAGAGCTCTCCCCATATATAAATAATAATTTCACGTGAATAAAAACAATTTTAAGTTCATCACAAAGATAACTGATCAAAATTTAAAGAACTTTATAACGATTTGTTGCAGCATATTGCTCCCTCATTTTGGTATGTCCTCATCTCATCATTGCATACTAAGGATGTAGGTCGAAACAGCAAGATCCCATAGGTCGAAACAGCAAGATCCCTAAGGTTAGATTGTTTCAATCCCATAAGTCACCACACATTTCATGTATTATCTAGCCACAATTGAGGACTTAACCATCCAACTTTTCCTAGATCAAGTTGTAAGTTTCTAATGGTGATACGGTGGAGACAAATTTTACATTCATCCGTGCAGTAAGAATGAAATCTAAAGTTGTTGTATAAGAGCAACTCTAATAGACTCTTTAAACCTAAATTATTCTCTATTTTAAAGGGTAAGGCTTAAAAATCTACTCCAATACTCTATTTTAAAGGGTAAAGCTTAAAAATCTACTCCAATCCCCTCTCTAAATAAAAAGGTTAAATTAGAGAGTCTATTGGAGTAGATTTTTAAGCCTTACCCTTTAAAATAGAGAATAATTTAGGTTTAAAGAGTCTATTGGAGAGAGAGCCTTTTTATTTAGAGAGGGGATTGGAGTAGATTTTTAAGCCTTACCCTTTAAAATAGAGAATAATTTAGGTTTAAAGAGTCCATTGGAGTAGATTTTTAAGCCTTACCCTTTAAAATAGAGAATAATTTAGGTTTAAAGAGTCTATTGGAGTTGCTCTTATAGAGCTAAACCCACTCTCTAAATAAAAATGCTAAATTAGAGTCTATTGGAGTAGATTTTTAAGCCTTAGAGAGCCAAACCACGCTCTATAATTTAATGCTATAAGTTCCCATGGACCAGTTCTTGATTTATACAAACTATCTCTAATTCTATTGGCCATTAAAATTTTAGAATACTAATAACAATTAAAGGTAAGACAAAACAATAAACCTGTGTTGGAAAAAGTAAAATAAAGAGTAAAAAATAGAGAGTTTTTTGGAATGTTTAAAGAAAATCAGTCTTTCTACTTAAAGATGCTCTCTAGTTAGCGAAACATACTCCTTAAAATAAAGAGGTTATTGGAGATACTTAATGCAGACACTGAGAAAGCCCCAATCTCATATCGAACTAATCTGCCTGGGTTTGGTGGACTAATGGGATATAAATAAATATTTCAAGAAAAATAAATATTTTAACATGAATTTCTTCATCACCAGGGACGACATTTAAGATTGACAAAATTTCAAATAACTTGACGAAGGCAGAAGTTATCATCTAGAATTTTAATTCCTTGATTTTATTAGGCTCGGGTATAAATAAGGCAGATTCTGGAGGAGGTAAAGGGAGATTATACTGAAAGTATATAAAAGTGTTAGCTGAAAGATGAGATTGACCACATCCTGGGAATTGTCAGCTCTGAGAAAGGGTATGGCCTCATTCTGCTAATGTAGACAAGGGAGTTGGTGCTGCTATCAGTGAGTGCACACAGCATGTGCGCTCTTGTTTTGGGGTTTGGGGAGGAGGGGGGGAGAGAGAGAGATAGAGAGAGAGAGAGAGAGAGAGAGAGAAAGACCTTTGCCTCAGCAGATAAGTTCCATATTATGAAATTTGATGATGCAAAACCAACTGCATAGTTGCCAATATCTGACTGGTCAGAACAGTCAGTTACGGGGAAGATCGACCGAACTGCACTCAATTCTTTTACTTGTTTCATCCCCATAAATTCCAAATTGGGCAGATCTCTATCATGCTGGAAATAGCATATGCAACCATCTGCTCCAGTCTGCAGGTAAAAATAAAGTGGAAAATCATTCAACTAATGCATTATAATCAGAGAAACCAGTTCAATCGTTAACTCATCCAAGCAACCATACAATTATTCTTTTTCTTTTCTTCCCCACCCCCAAACCCTCTTTTCCATTGGGCTGTCTGGTAAGAGTTCTCAATTAGTTACTTAGTTTTTATTAGCATAGTGAAGTTCCACTTAAGAATCTCAGAATCAGAAATTACCGAGTGTATTTCAACTTGACCTGAAAAAAGGTCAACAACTGATACACTGCATACACTTGATATCCCATGAGCTCCTTTAAAATAGTTCATTGGCAATGCTTGCACTACTGCAGCAACAGAAGTGCCTGATAGTAGCACGCTAGGTAAAGAGAACAGTACCAGATTACCTCGTATATCCCCACACACTAGCACCTGTACACAAATAAATAAACGTCCAAAGTGATTTGGAGTCTGCTGCTTTGTTCTCTAAATTTGATGTGCACTAATTCTCACTGTAGAAATAATTAAAAGCACAACAGCAAGCAGAGAAAATACAGAGATTCATCTCAACAATGACCATTATACTTTTACAGGCTTCTACCGTTAAGAACTTAATGAGAAGTCATCAAACAGAGTAAGAACATAAAAATTATTTATATATATATATATATATAAAAACAATACAACTCATAAAATGATTCAAACAATTTACTAATATTAGACATTATTCAAAATGCTTCTCAGAAATTTCTACGGGATACTAGACCGAACCATCACGGCATCTTGTCAGGCAGCACATATTTTAGTTGACATTGGCATTTGAAACCAGGAGATGAGAGAATATAATGTTAAGATAATTCACCTCTTCATCTAATGACCCATCTATGCACATTATCCGCATCCCAAAGCATGAGACAAATTCTGCAATTAAGCAAGTATCACAACTTGCTCCACTGAGAGAATCGGATTGCAATGTGTATCCTAATCTCCACAGCTTCAAGCTACCTCCAGGATCAGCAGTGAAGACGACCCTGTGAAGAACAATTTACATTGTTGTGAGGGAGGAAAAATTCATTGAGAGCTTTTCTCTCTTCTTGTACAATGGTATCAAATGTAATATATCTTCATACATGTTTCTTTTCATTTTGTGAACAAGGTATTCTTTTAATTGTTATTTACTAAAATTATGCACTTCAAGCCTCTGCAATAGATTCTTTAAATTTTAAGAGCATCTACATTGGTGTTGTTAAATTTAACTAGCCACATAAGTAATAAAGTGTACTTTAGTGGTTGTTAAGTGCCACATATGCAAGTTAATTTTAACAATTACCTAAATGTCACATTGTTAAATTAAATCACTAAAAATCACTCAAACCCAAGAGGACCCATTATTGTCAAAAGTTATTGGTCAAACTTCATTAAATAAATACAAGAAGAATTTTTCAAAGACATTAAATGCCAACTCAAAATGTTAAAATAGTGGTTAAAGTGATACCTTCGACGCTCTTCCGATCTCAAATGGTGGAGCATTAATTTTGATACGTAACTAATGCAAATCCCTAACACCTCCATTTAACACCACCAATGTGGATGCTCTAAGATACTCTTTATTCTAGAGAGTCAAAACTCTTAAAATTGATCTCTTTATTTTTAGACTTTTAGAATAGAGAGTGATTTTAGGTTGTCCAAATTTGAAGAGCCAAACTCCCTCTATAATATAATAGTTAGAAATTCCAATATTCATTTCTTGATTCAACCAAGCAATATTTGATTTTATTGGCCACTGACGTCTGAAATTATAAATATTGACTGAATCTGAAAATGCATTCTATGGAATCTGCTCTTTGAAAATAACAAAGATGCTCTTAGTTCTTAAGTAAATAATGCCAAGTCCTCTGGAAAGTATGTAAAAGATAAGATCTCCAGAAAAAATATATTCACCTATTTCCTAGTGACTTGCACCAATAAGTGCCCAAGAGATGCCTTTCCTTTTCAGCACACCAGGTGTAAACAAATTCAACTTTGGGGTTCTGAGCACAATGAACAACTTGAATAATCGTCACATTTCCTTTACCATCTCCAATAGCAACCCAATCTTCATCTCCATCAGAAGAGTTGGAAAACTTAGATAACAAGTCCATACAAATGATAGGAGCCACCTCGCTGATGCGGACAAGTTCAGCCCATTCAAAGGCACCGTTATCAAATAGCCTAGCATGGTATAGGTAACCTTTGTTGGTGGCAACATAGAGAATATTTTTACGTGAAAAGTGTAAACAGCGGACGTATTCACTTTTGCTGCAAGAAGGCCAAAAAGCTTTAGCAGTGCCAATTCCTAATATGTCATGTAAAAAGATAGTGTAAAATGTAAGCAGAACAAGTTATTGGAAAATAAAATGAAACATGATATGATAATTGTATATTGCCAATGCAACAATCCACAATTACCTATCCATGAGGTCAACATGCTCAGAAGAATTGGGTAGACGAAGAGCAAAAGTTTCCTTTATCTGAGTGAGATCCTCTATCCCCTTTGTTAGTTCAAAGCCAACAGAAGACTTTTGAAGGTGAACTTTTATTGCAGAATCAAAACCAGCAGTGACAAGAAGTGAAGAGTCTGGATCATACAAACATCGCCATACCCCCCGCCCACTGTAGAAGAGAATAACAACAAATTATGGAACCATACTGAGTACAGGCTTAAATAAGTTCAAACACATGCAAAATCAGAATTCTTTCAGCAGATAACAAACATAAAAGGCAGAGTTGTTGAGAAAACTTGAACACCAAGCTAAAAGATATATCCAGTAAGGTACAAATAGAATAAACTAAAACAAAATTGCAAATTGAACACTCTTCAAGTAAAGCATCTGTAATTAACAATCAAACAATAGCTAAATTTTGAATACTTCAAAAGAACTATCAAGTACTTAAAACTTACATATGCACCCTGATCATATTAAGTTCCAATCCATTATGATCCCAAACACGACAAGTGCAATCCTCTCCAGCAGTAATGATTAACTGAGCAAAGTCCAAGAAGAAGAGAAGGGGGGATTAATAATAATAATAATAATAATAATAATAATAAACTGAGAAAAAAATTAATCCTTCCGTTTTTCTTGTGGTTTTCAATTTGAAAGTCCACTACTAGAACGGTAGAGTTTGATACCAAAAATACAAATAGAGATACATACAATGTCATTCAAGACGATGATTTAATATGAAAGCATTAGTAGCTATATAGAACATTTGTAACAAAATTAGCTCACATGGAAGCAAATTGGAAGTAAGGAAAATAAGCAGACAGCAAACTAATCAAAAGGAAATAGTATATTCCATAATCTGTTCAATGCTATATCCAATTAAACCTTCATTGAACATGTAAACAAATAACATGTTACATGATGTATGAAGAAAATGTACAGATAAAAGAGTATCAATGCCTCACTGAATCATATATACAGCAGTCCCAAACTCTGGCATTATGCCCAAACAGTACAGGTCCAGTCAAGTGATTGACACTCTCGTCTGGAAGGCTGCAGATCTCTTTTTCAGCTGGAACTTCCCAAATGCGAGCACTACAATAATCATGACATATCATAATTGCTTATGGACACAATATAAAGAGTTATCTGGTCCCCTAAAAAAGTTTATTGACGTTGATTTCCAACAATATTTACCTACGGTCGTCAGAAACAGATACCAGTTTCAGTCCATCAGGGAACCACGCGATGCGAAAGATTGAACCTTCATGTCCTACAAGCCTACTTATAAGAACACTTTCACAATTCAGACCAGGAAACTGGGAGTTCACATCAAAAGTAAGCTGTACTTCGTTCTCTGCAGGACTTCCAACAACCGTAGCATGATTCCGAGGTACCACTTTCCACACAAGAATCTATCAGAACAAATAGGAATAAACATTTACTTGGAGTAAATCTAAAACTAGCAAAAACAAAGCTAATGCAAGCCATCTTAGCATATCACCATAATGAAGAATTGTTCACCCCCAGAGCAACCTATTTCTACTTTGAATTTGAAAGAGATTTTTGAGAATAAATGGTGGAGATTTGCATGGGGCACACACGGATCCCATGAGATATATGGATGTGATTGATGTGACCAAATTCTATTTCGAAATAGTCGAAGGCTATACATGCACATTAAATGAATTGGAGACTATATACAAAATAGCACTTTAGGGCTATGGTTGAGAGGCCAAAGTAATCTTCACGTGTAACTCCTGTACAGGGGACGTAGATTTACTAGCATATGATTTTGAATTGCACCAAATTATCGTACCATTATTATTAAGATTGTTAAGGATAAGGTGTTTAACCCTATTAGATACCATTTCAGATACAAATCTGAATTCAGATTGGCGGCAGAAAACAAGAACTTATCAGATATATATGTTGTTGAACCACTTAATCCAAAAACTTAAATTGTTAGAGACTTAAGAGTGAGTCCAGTGTATTTCTTCGGTGTGCTCCATCACATACAAGCAAGATTTAGTTTTCACAACCAAAGCATAACACTTTACGAGTTCATAGCAGGTGATGGCCAAGACTTGAACCTGGACCTTTGTTTGCTTTAATTCCACACCATCCCGGATCAGTTGATCCAAAAGCTTATAAGCTAGAGAGAGAGAGAGAGAGAGTGTGTGTGTGTGTGTGCACGCGCGCGCGCACGCGCTCACACGTGTGTGTGACTTCAATATGTAGGACCTAATTAATATCTAAATGATTGAAGCAAAGATGATGACAATGATGATGATCCTATTAAATTCCTATCTTTTCCATGATGAAGATGATGATTCTATTAAGTTCCTACCATTCCAACACTTAGGCAAGACAAGACTAGAAAATAAAAAGATAAAAAGGTAG
Source organism: Nyctanthes arbor-tristis (assembly GCA_963692815.1). NCBI lineage: Eukaryota > Viridiplantae > Streptophyta > Magnoliopsida > Lamiales > Oleaceae > Nyctanthes > Nyctanthes arbor-tristis. The sequence goes on from CAVNYN010270443.1 coordinate 30,883, forward strand.
TACAAGTTACCTCATTAAAGATCGTACCAGATGCTATAAGGAGTGATTCAACTTCATCCCCCCACATGCGCATGGAATATAATAGGCACCTATCTACAAATTGCATTTGAAATGAGATTCAAATATGACATCATGTAGCAGTCGTACTTGAAGGTGCTAATAAATTCAAAGTACTATATCTAGGGAAGCATGTGTTCTCCAGCAGGTTGTTCACTTATACTCTGGTTTGCTAAGGGATTACAAATATTGAACTTGGAAAGCATGGCTATGGGACTGAATGTGCATTTCATCGCTAAAAGGATAAGTTGTTTCCCGGTTATCCAGCAATTAGCAAGTATGATTGTCAAATGTTTAGTTATGACAACATGTTGGAAATTTATCTCCAAGAAAAAGGAATGACGTTTGAAATAAAAGGGCTAACCTGAGGATTTAACATCAGAAACCACATTATCTCTCAATATATCCCAGAAGCATACCGAGTTGTCACTACATCCAACGGCAAGATAGCAAGCTCCCTCACTGGAAGTCGCAACATCCTACAACAACCAAAATAAAAAATAAAATAAAATAAAATGAAGAGCAGTATAAGCTAACTTTAGAAGGCAGAAAAATAGAAGAACTGGTGTAGGATATAAAATAGCCCAGTTGGAAAATTAAAAGGATTTTACACCTTCAAGAAGCAAACATCCAGGACCCAGTGGCCAACTCGCAGTGAATGAATAAGAGTTAGTTCCACAAGAAAACATGGAAAGCGTTCGTTGTCTTGTTCAATTTGCAAGTTGAATAGCTTGATTCTCCTTTCTCCAAAAACGGCAACTCGAGAGGCAAAACCTGAGCCCGCCAATTTTCTTTGAGAATTCTCCAACGTAATCCCGTGAACTCGAATTCCATCAAAGACTTGAAGAGAGTCTATCATCTTTCCACTCACTAAATCGTACACCAGAATCTGCGAACCAGTTCCTGTTGAAGAGGAATACAAGTATTACATTGAAAATTGAAATCAAACATAAGTTGGGAATTTCATAACAATCTTTTTCCTTGTTACAAAAAGTAAGAGAAAATGTAAGAGGGAGAAAGACGAATAACCAGTTAAGAGGAAAGGAAGTGAAGAGAAGTGAGAGGGAGGGTGAAGGAAACAGAGGGCTGAGATTTCTCCGAGGTAGGGGCCTCGACGGAGATGCCATTCTAGTTGCTCGACCTCCTTCATTGCCGCTGCAACGGGAAAAAGTAGATGACAAGCCAGATGTTAGGAAGGGTTTTTGGGGGCGACGTTGGGCTGTTGGAGATGGCAGTGGCGGCGTTTGCTCGCTTTAAATAGACTACGTGCAGAAGATATCAAATCAAACTAAGAAGTTCTAAAGGATATGAAAAGTAGACATTTTTAAATGATATTTTTATGTAATACATTTATTAAGTGTTTATTATATGATTATTTTTTTATCATCTAATATAAGTATGTCACATAAAAATATCACTTAATAATATCTAATTTTCATGTTCTCTGGAATTTTTCAATCAAATTATATTAGTATGAAATATTAAGTAATATATGATTAATCACATTACGCTATAATGTTTTGATTTTTTTTAATTAATAGTTTTTATGTGCTTACTTGATATGGAACATTATTAAGTGACCTTAGTATGGACTGTAAAAATTTTTAAAAAATTAAAAAATAAAAAAATATACCAAACCCTATACTCACAGTTACCCGATCCAATTAAAATAGAGAATACCTAATTAAACGGGTAATTAGGTTGGAATGAGATAAAGACAATCGGCTCGACGTAATAATAGGCCGGAGAAGGTTATCATAATTTTTGCTCATATCTGACCCGTTTAACCTTTTCTTGTCAAAATAAAAATATTTACTAAAAATTATAATTGTTTCAATTTATCAGGAAAGCTTAGTAATTTCAATTGCAATTTTAATTTAGTGGTGTTAACACTATTTATTGAACAAAAAATGAAAATAAAAAAATATAAATATATAAATTGGCCAATAAATGAGTAATATGAGTTATCTATACCAACCGGTCACTGACTTGTCTTTGATTTAAGTGGGAAAGGAAGAAAAATTTTGGATGGATAGGGTAGCGGGCGTAGTATACCCGATCCCGACCTCTTATGATTCTTATATATCAAGAAATTAAACATTTTATTTTATTTTTCTCTGTAACTATTTATCTCTTTTATTATATATAAAGAAGTAACATATTAACACGACTCAATTTGAAATCATATTAAAATAATTAAAAATCAATGCACGAGATAAAAAGGAAATAATCTAATACAAATTACGAAATCCTTCAAAGATCAGATATATATAATATTAAAAATTTTGAATTAAAAATTAAAAACTTTGAATATAAATCAATCCCTAAAATTAAATCCTATCCGTCGATCATCAATTTTAAATACATCCAGATTATCATAAAACTAAAATATTGTCTTGAATATATAAGAAGAAAGGAAAATTAAATTAGTACAATTAAATCTAATCAAATCAAAATACTTCTTAGATAAGATAAGATATATATATATAAATATAATATTAAAAATTTCGAAATAAAAAATTAAAAAACTTTGAATTTAAATTAATCCATAAAATTAGATCTTATCCATCCATCAATAATTTTAAATACAGTCAGATTATCATAAAACCATAATCTTATTTTGAATATAGAAGAAGATAAGAGAAAATTAAATTAGAATAATTAAATCTAATCAAATCAAATCAATTTAAATTAGAACAACAAAGATATAGATAACTGCAAAATTACCGCAACGAAGTTAAAAAGTCTAAAATATCCCTCCAAAGTGCAGTTTTGGAGGGAAAATTGCGGTACAACTGTACCACAACTACTTTCCTTTTATATATATATATATATATATATATGGGTAAAAATAGTAAGAAAATAAAAATGCAAAAAAGTATACGACAAGTCCGATGTTAGGACGGGGTTTTGGGGGCAACGTTAGGCTATTGGATATGGCAGTAGCGGCGTTTGCTCGCTTTAAATAAATGGGTAAAAATAGTGAGAAAATATTTTCCAAAAAAATAATAATAAGAAAATAAAAACGCAAACGCGGTAAGCGTGGATCGAACTCTTGACTGACGCCCTCCCAACTAAACTATCCCCGCACTGTAGTTGTGAATACATAAACATAACTTTCATTGAAATTTTACTAAAAAGTTAAGCACTGGACTTAGAAGGTGTATCGTAAATGATACATTTCCACCTAAGTATAATTGTTACTTCAATCAAAATTGTTGCCAAACGAGTAACGACCATTAGAATTATGTATTTTAGTAAATGTTTTTGATGTAGTGTTAGTCTTTAGACATGGTTGGATGATAATGATGCAGTAAATGTTTTTGATGTAGTGTTAGTCTCTAGACATGGTTGGATGATAATGATGTAGTAAAATTTTCCTTATGCCCAGTTCTCTTTTTTTTTTTTTTCAAAATAACTAAACCAGTTACACTTTCGTATGATCATCTTGTGTTGCTTATGGTAGTTTTCCTTTTCATTTCCTCCTCTTTTATTTGCATTCATTTGTATTTTATATTACAAAATATCTTTTAATATTGGTTACAAACCTATCAAGTAATGATTTTTCCATTTCGTGTGATCATTTTGTGTTACAAACCTCTTTATATTTCTTCCCCCCTCTTTTGAGAAAGGTTGGCATTATTGTTTGATCCATAAATAATTTTTAAATAAATTGTAGTATGATTAAGCAATTTAGGTGCATTCTCCTGAATGCCCCGTCGATGAGGAATGCATCCAACGTGATAGTGAGGTTTAAAGGCTTCAAGCTGCAACATATTAAAACACATGATGCTATAGAATATTCTACTGTCACGCAATTTAAATTGGATAAATACATACGTGAGCGAGACAAAAATATGACTATGTTTATTTAAAGTTATTTTAAACTGAATTTGTTTTCAGCTATTAGCACTTACTCGGTGGAGGATATAGAGGCAAAAGATAATCAATGCCATTTTCTATGGAGCCAATATGGGCTCCTTTTATGGAGCCCAAGTCCAGTGAAAATTGACAAGTGTAAACCATGTGGAGTTCATGTAGTTTTAAATGTGTTATTTTTTCGATGGTGTTGACATAGAGCCCAAGTTGATTCGATAAAGAACTCTACTAATAAATAGAAAGTCGTGATTGCTAGACTGTATTTTCTATCAATCAGTGCATCAGGGATAGAACCAAGTGCAGCACCCTTTTTTTCCCAATGCTCACCTCCCTTTTTTTTGGATTGCTGTATATCATGGCTAATAGTCGAGTCCAAAAACAACGGGATTCACCTCCCATTTTTGAAGACAAATCAGATCATGGTTTGGCATCGCGAGAGTAATGACTACAGTGGATGATTAAAGACATGTCCATAATAATTGTATATATTTTTACCTTGTATTTTTAAGGTTTTAAATTTCTAGATTTTTATCACACACGTGATACAATAATTGTATATGTTGGGGGAATCGAACCCTGGCATAGGATGCGCTCTTCCGATCTCGATACCATTAGACCACATGAGTCTTAACTTGTTTATAATTATCTTAATAATTTGAAAATTGACATATTCGGTGCAAATACCACTCTGACAGATTATGCAATAAATCGAAAATATCAGTTGTTTTAGAAGGTTATGGTAGAATTGATCTGTGAATTCATTTTTCCTCAATTCAAACTTCAATTTTTTAACCGTCATTATATCTGATTCCATAGGTCTATTGAAACCATTTGATAGTAAAAAACAAAAATTATCAAAGCTAAAATAACTTTGTATAGAGAGCATCAAGCCTATATTTACAAATCAATTCTATTTTTAAATAAAATTTGGTCAAATGAATCACATCCACATATTTCATAAGAATCACATATAGTGAACAAATCTCCATCGTTCAACCTCATACATTCTCTCTTATTTCTCATTAAAACTCATTAAAATGAGTTTGTAAACGAGCATCGAGACTATAAATTGATCCCTTTTGAACATTCCAAAACATCATAAATCATAGTCAACCCTTCTGAAAATTTATTTCATCCTCAAAACATAATAAATTACATAGAAACTAAAGGTCTTACTGCTTTATTCATTGTCTAAAATTTACTTCACTAATCCTTGAATTCATATGCCATTGATATTTACATCTTGGGATCTCACTTCAATGACTTCGGATGAGATAAGTGATTTTTCTATCAACATACTTGATAGACTTTTGCAGAATTAGTGAGGATGTCTTCTATATCATGATAAATAAACCTGAAGGCAAGAAAAACATATGTATAAACTTGGTGAAAGAAGTATGTGTACCTATCTAAAAAATTTCAACTCTCCAGCAATTTTTGATACTTGCACAACACAAATGCTCCAATATCACCTCATATTTGCGAGGTTTGAAATTGTTAGATTATCACTTTGCATTATGGAAAAAAAAATGAAACATGATTTTTTTTGCATAAAATCATGTATAAAATCATGTCCAAATCCAAATAATCCTCTCATAGTAATAAATTCAAAAATAAGATAATCCTACCTGGCAACAAATAAATAGCAAAAAAGATCAAAAATATCAAATCAAACGTCAGCAACCCACATTTAAACAAAATTTCAATCATTAACCTAAATGATTATCTCAGAGATCGGAAAAACTAAAAATTGCTGCCTAGATTCAAAAAGAAGGAAAAAAAGCATTGCAATTGAGGTAATTCTACAATTCCCTGACAATGAACAATAAACAAATAGTAAACAAAGAATACTGGCATCAAATGGAGACTCACGGGAGAATATTGTAAAACTAAAAAGAGAGTAACTATTTATTATTGTTGGCTATCACGAGTTGTGTTCACCCACATAACCCCGCCACCCTGCCTACATGGGGGGCTGTTATTGGCCCTCTCACCTGTAGGTAGGGTGGCGGTGTAACCTAATCACCCTCTCGGGAGTGAGCATTTTGGGGCCTACCACACTCCAATGGATTTAATACATTCTCCTGAAACCTGATTGGAGTATTACCCATTTGCATCATTGTTTAGAGAGTCCCTGTACCGAATTTTAAGCACAAGGGCCCTTATCAAGAAATTTGTTTGTTTTTACCAAATAGCTCACAGACGTAAACGAAACAACAAAAACTTAAACAAAGGAGAAAAATGAAATAACTTTTGCATTACCTAGTGCCTACGTCCTACTGGTAATTATAATATCACTTTTAATGTGTCTTCAAGTTCATAACATGGAATAGTCTCGCTGTTCGGTAAGCCTAAAAGCAGTGTCCTCACTATATCTTTCTGCTAAACCCTGCATCTCCAAATATACTAAAATAAAGAGAGAAACAATACCCATTTTAAGTCCAAACCCTAGTAAAAAATTCATAAAATTTTCATTTATGCATATTTTTCTTTTGCCAGCACGAGCAAAAACGTACATCCATAGCAAGATTAGAAAATCTCGATTCGAGCATCAAAATAAAATTTTCCCTTATGCGATGGTCTTCCTGAATCATCACATAACCAACTTCAAGCATATTGCAAACATCACACTTTGGACTCCATAAATAGTGTCTAACGGACACCATAGAAGAACTAGACACTTCATCCGTCAATATTTTTTTTTTTTCATTTCACATATAACCAATCAACCCCCATCTATTGTAATCGAGAGTTAAATATCACAGTGGATCCACAAGGGCTCATCAAATTCACCCCTCAACTTTTCTCCTTCAATTTGGTCTCTTAAAGACATCCGTCCAAACTCGAGCTCATGTGCATTAGCAACCGATGGTGATGCTAATTTCATGCCAATAATCTTGGGATACCAGGCCGGTGTTCCATTCTCATAGCCATTGCAGGTCAGCCTCCTTAATCCACTTCCATCCAATCTTACCAAATGTAAGTCCCCATAGGGCTGGAATTGGTTAGGAAAGGATACTGGGTCTGCTGTTACTCCACCCAAGTTAGCTGTGAACAGCAGCCACTCTCCATCCCCACTAAAGCAAACATGATTCAACCTCTCCCTTTCCCCTTCAAATCCTGCAACCTGTATCCTCCTCACATCAGTGCCATCCGGCTTGATCGTGTATATCCCAAATGACTCCACATTATCTGGGTTATGCCTATTTGATGAAAAGGCAATTAATTTCCCATCAGGTGACCAGCTTGGCATTGTATCTATCCACGGCCCATCGGTTAACTGACGGATTCCACCCTCAAACTCTCCGTTGATAGCATCAGCTATGTAAAGATTTTTGTGCCCGGAACGTCCTGATCTAAACACAATTGATTTCCCGTCAGGTGAGCAAGAAGGGAAAGCATTATTGCCTGTTTCTTCTCTAGTGAGAATCTTAATGTCCACAGGAATGTTTGTACGATCCTCGTTCAAGTTTATGCGACTGAAGGTGACCCGAGCAATCTGAACAGTTGCTCTGACTGACTCGAAAATTGGTCCAATAGAGGTGAAAATGACATTGCTTTCCGCAGGGCTCCAAGAATTGTAAAAAGTTGTGCGATTTTCAAACAGTATCCAGCTTTTTGAACCATCCGATTTTACAATTTTCAGTCCGGAGTTCTTGTCAAAGTCCGGATTGAATGCAATAAGATCACCCGAAGGAGAGAATGATGGAAATGATCCATTGAGTCGGAGCATTTGAAGCCCTCGCACAAGAGAAACTATAGGCTCAAGATGCGGAATTGTCGTCTTCCCTCTAGCTGACTCTCCTCGGAAGCGGTGGTAACCTAGACAAGTGGATTCAGGAGAAACGAAAGGGTTATAATGGTGGAAATTAGGGTTAAGCAACTCCGTGATTGGATAAAACTTTCCAGAATCCACATCATAGATCTCGATGTGACGATAATTCTTATTCTTTCGCCGGGTGGCTACTGCAATACTGTTTCTGTTATGCATAGCTGCAGGGGTGAAGCAGTGTAGACCGGGAGGGGTGACCCGAATTGGTGCTGGACAAGAGACGAAATCTTCAAATTGTTCAGGTAGCTCGACTCTGAAAATACTCCACCATCCATCGTCGGCTTGGCGGTGGAAATATACGGTTGAGTCACCGGACCAGGTAGGCCACCCACCGTGCTGGGAGATCACCACACGATTTTTATTGTCAGAGTATGGGAAAACGACTATATCCGTCTGTAAATCATGAAATTCCCCACTCCAACGTCGGGATCCGTACGAAGCGACAGCAATAAACCTGCCGGACTTGGAAACTGCAGGGCTGTAATCTACAGAGCCATGAGGGGTAAGGCGCACAGTTTTCCCATCATCAAGTGAGGTGGAGTAAAGAATGGACCAGCTCTTGAATGGTTTTTCTGGCGGATCGTGAGCAGAAATATAGTAGACACGACCGTTTTTTACGACCGGACGGTCGTGGAAAAGGCTTTCGATGTGCGTTTCGATTAGCCCTGGTTTTGAAATGGGGTTTCGGTCTAAGTAAATTCTGGAGGAGCCAGTTCTTTCTGAGATGTAGACAAGATTCTGGTCTTCATTGACAAACTGGCCGTTGAAATTGATGGAGATACCGTCGGTGAGGCAGCGTTCAGTGTAACCGGCAATACCGGCGTTGGAGGGGAGTCTGACAGTGAAAATATCGAAGCCGTACTGGCTCCTGCCGACGGTGGTGAAGACAATTGTTCCAGAGGGTTCCATTTGCGCGGCAGTTGACAGGGAAAAGTGCCGGTGGTAACGAGAGAAGACGAAGACTGCGCAAGTGGCAGCATTTGAGGCTGGGGGCCTTAGAAAGGAGTGATATATAGGGGATAGACCAGTTGGAGAGACGGGTCGCGTTTGCTATTCCATGAAAATGTAGATATACAATAAAAAATATTAAAAAAATGGGACAAAGGAACGAGACCACCGTCCATTCATGCTTATCTTCCATTGCAACAGAATACAAACATTTACGCACTGTGCTACACTAATTATCCTCTTTCCAACATTCTTTAAAATTCGTGCATAGAGTAGAAATTCATTAATTCATATACAAATATTAAAATATAAAATTTCATAAGATAATGTCACATGTACAAGTTATAAAACAAATTATAAGAATGATCATAGATAGAGATTTATCCCACGTTTATACATCTTATTAGCTCTTGGTTGAAGGCCAAGAGCCAGAAGAAATGAAGCATATTGATATTGATCTGCCTCAACTACCATGCATCAGCAATAAAATGGAATCTGAATACCGCGTTTCTTGTTCACACCGGTACCACATATCTATGACTGCATTTGCAACATTGGTCTCTATTCCAATTTTTCCCCCTTTTTTTTACCCTTTTTGGTTGGCGGGATGTGGAGATTTTTTCCTTTTTTGACCAGTTGTGCAAATTTCACTTGTTGCAAGACTAACGCTATGATGGCAACGTTAACCACCCTGGAATATCAATTATGCGAATTTCATATTCTAATTACTTCGCACATATTTCCCCGTATTGTCAAATAACCTCTTGGAACTAGTTTCAATTTCAAATGATCCCTTGCAACTAGTTTTTTTTTCCCCGGGGGGCGGGGGGGGGGAGATCTTGCAACTAGTGGTTCGTTAAAAGATAACCACTTGCTAAGGTAACCTGGAAAATCAATGACGCCAATCTCATATTCTATTAAAATATACACCCATTTTTCCTTACTATACTGTCAAATAACCTTTCGGAACTAGTTTTACCTGCTAAGATAACAGTGACAATGCATTTACATCTTTGACTTTTATCCTAGAAACTAGAAATATGATCGACATAGACAAATATAGCGGAGGTATTGAACCTTCAATAGTAGTAATAATAATAATAGTTAATAAATGGTGAAATGCCTATGTTTGCTTCTTCTCCATGGGACCCCTGCCATGAAACAGATATTATTAGCTACTGTACCCTTCATTTGTTCCTTCCGCACTCAAATTTCAGGTCTTTCAACAGTTCCAATTCATAAGCAACTCTACCAGCTTCCAAATTGCCTGCCTCGTCAATTATTATGTTTTGCATATGGAATAAAGAAAAATTCAACTCATAACCCATAACATTATGTTCTAATAATGTAGAGAACTAACTCAACCTCACAAATGAACGGGGAAACATTCTTGAGAATATTGCGTGCTTTCCTTTCACAAGCAGCACATATAGTCCATAGCACGGAACATGAACCAAAGCCAAAACTAGATACCTGAAAACAGGTGATGTCCATTAGATTATCTCTGGAATTAAGGTGCACGTAATTGAAGACCTGGACGTTAAGTCACGTTAAGTCACTACCATAGTGGTGCCCATGAAGTGGAAAGCTCAAGGAATGGATATGGCCACCTGCATTGAGACATTTAAGAACGCCACCATCAATTACAAAACTCCACCCAAACCTCCTCATCCATCGTTGAGAAACAAATGGTGAGCCACAGGTAGTCGTTTGCAGTAAATAAAAATATAAAATTCTCATATAATTGTAAATCGAATAACTAAATGCAGGGTCATGTACCATATGAAACAACAAGCGTGAAGAACCCACTGAAAAATAACATAAGCAACGCTCCACAGCACAAAATAGACAATCCCAAACCAAGGGAATGGCTGAAAGATGAATTAGTCGATTACATTAGCTAAAGACCTTCTACATTCTAGAGCATGAAGAACATGTATATTCATGGGGGCCAAGACTTACCATGCTATTGAGGACAGAATCAAGGACAAGGAAAAGAGCATTTACGGAATGCATGCATCCAATCAGCTGCCATGCTCAAAAACGTTATGCAATCGGGAAGAGATTAGCTAGTGATATATAGCTTTTGCTCATATTGTATATTTCCTCTAACAAGCATCTGAGAAAATAATTCAGGCCTTGCAGTAAAGTGTCATGCAGAAGGTGAAACGTCATAACTTACCATGGTGAGTTGAAATTTTTCTCCCACCATGAATGGGAGCCGATGGCCCCAAAAGACAATGTCAGTAAGCATAACAGCTCCTGCACAAGTCTTTAACAATAATATTCCTGCATCAGGCAGTGCTCTAACATCATAACATTAAAACAGCAAACACAAAACTTAAAGAATGTTCTTGTGTTTAAAGTATGCATGGAAAGTGGAAAACGGAACTTTCAAATCATTCACTGCTACACTTTTGAGAAGAATGACTAGTAATCCAATATGAAATAAGCTGCTTGAACCAATAAAATTTAAAATAGACCAAGTCTTTGGACAACCTCATTTATAACCGAAAATGTTCTGCTGCGAGGCACGCCAGCGTGCCAAGTATTTATTAAAAATAATAATAATTTGAAATTTTAATTTCAGAATCAAAAACCAAGCAACCCCGTTTCTTCCCCCACCCCCAATCCAAACCCCCCTGACTGAAGACCCCCTCCCCCACCCTTCAGGTCAGCCGATCTGCTATCTCCGGCGAGACTTGCTGATCTGCTATCGACAATCTGTCTTCGGCGCGCTCAAGAGATTGCCAATTGGAGCTAAATCATGTAAGTTTCGCTCGGAGAACTCATGCAATCTTGCCCCGACCGTGTCTCTAAGCCTTGTGCTCCAAGAAATCGTGGCCCGACTGACACATCTTGTAAGCCTCATGCTCCGACGGTCACGAACCCGACCGGACGGTAATTCCCTTTAAAAGAGGAGGATGCTGTCGTTTTGCCCACCGTCCGACTTTTGCAGAGCTGCTCTTCCGGCCTCATGTTATATCAGGAAACTTTGAAGTGTTAACCATATGATCGGGAAGGATGACAAGTTAACTGAGGAAATTATTGCTGCTGATCCGATATTCTGATCACCTGCTGCTGGATTGAAGGAAGAAATATCTACTGGAATTGGAACTAAAATACTATAATGGAAGTAAATGTGTGACAATGCATTGCTGTAACCATTCATATATTCCTCTGTTGAACTTCGTCCATTTTATGTTGAAGGTGGGCTTGGACCGAACAGCGATTTGGGCTGTTGAGGGGGGGGTGGGGTTTTCTCTGAATTTGATTTTGATTTTAGGGTGTGGTGGGACTTGTTTAGGGAGCGGGGGCCCTAATACCGATCTGCAGTTTTTTTTTTTTAATAAATAATTCCACCCGGCCACCAGCTCGACCGCCACGTCAGAGAAAAGAACTGCAGATAGCTCTTTTTGGCTTTAACTCCAGATTCCTTGGACAATTTCAAGCGAAACTCTAACACGACCTTAGAGGGGAAGAAGATGTAGCTACTTTTTTTGGATACCCTTTGCAGAAAACAAGTTATTTCAAACATCTTCAAATCCAACCTAGTTATTAGATCTCAATCAATTACTTCCTTCCACGAGTCCAAACAGATAGAGCAGGACAAATGCATATTTCAACTCTGTACATTGATATAATGAACATACGTAAGCTTCGAACACGTCAAAAGGAAATTAGATAGAGTAACCTGATAAACCATCAGCATAAGATATTCCCAAAATCCAACATGTTGCTCATTCTTGGCTTCTTTCTCTTGACAAGCTGACGTCATTGCATGATTCCCATCTTCTGACTCCTTTTTAAGAAATTTATCTTTCTCCCCACTCTGATACTGGGGTTTTCTTGAGTAAATCCAACATCCCCGTGCAGATACAACAGTGCTAACCTGAGTGTAGAAGATACAAATGAAATGCAGCAATATTCTAAATCAAGCATCAATTGAATGTGTCTTATACAGCAGCAGAAGTACTAGAAGGAGAGTTGTGAAGGGAGGAATCATATGTTGAACATACTGCAAAGTAGACCATAACCAATGCAAAAGTCCACCTGGACAGCAGTATAGTAAATACAATTAGAAGCTATATATAAATGAATGTTATGTAGTATACAACAGAATAATTCAAAGTGGCAGAAGTATTGCAATAAAGAGAAATGCCTCTATAATTCAAAGTGGCAGAAGTATTGCAATAAAGAGAAATGCCTTTTGTTCATTTAATAAATTGAAAATCTTATGGCTCAACAGTTGTTAATGGGCACCTCTAATTTTCTATTTCCGTGCTTTCGTGACAGACTCCAGCATATACTTCGATGTAGAAAATTTAAAGCTAAAAGAATTCACAAGTGCAGTTAAACATTGCCACTTGGTTATACTAAAGCACCTCAAAAGAAACCAGCAAAACCTGTGTAAGTCATTTTAGTTATAATCCAGGCAAAATAGAGAAGTAATTTGAAGATTTCAAGCTTCGTGCAGCACTGTTAAACCAATCTGCCCTCCTTTTCCAATTGAACAAGGGTCAATGTCGATTGAAGCAAAAATATGCAACATGAGTCTAAAAGGAGAGTTATTTTACCGAGACCTAAGGGGAAGTTTTCCTTGTTCTCTGTGTCTTCCAGCTATGTTTCCTTCAGTCGCCTGATGGTAAGCCTATGATATGCTGAAGGATTATGTAATGCTTGGAGTGGGAGGACTTTTTGGTACTCTGTAGACTGACAGTGTTGTCAATTTGTATACATTCACCAATAATGAGTTATACATTTGCTCCTTAAACTGTTCCAAGTCATTGAAGTCTTTGTCACTAATGTAGTAAACATTCTAGATCCACACTCTAAGGGTGTACTGGACAGATCATATGCAGTGAGATGTAGTTTAGTGACCTTGAGGGAGAGAGTAAAATTCATAGCAAAAAGAGTTATAGCTCTACTTTAAGGATATGTTTATTTCCTTAAAAATCTGTGTACTTTAGCACTTGAGCCTTCCAAACATTTTATGGATCTCAGATTGCCTGGAGACTCTGGAGCAAAACAGTTGTCTGTTGATGACAGTGCTAGTTTCCAAGTAGGAAGACTCCAATATTTCCAGTGGTTCTTTCTTCCAAGTTTTTATTGACTTAACCAAGTTCCCGGCTTACTAATTATTGTGTTTTCTTCTTCTCCCACCTTGAGTCTGAGGTTCTAATACACTTGTTGGCACACTAGTTACCGACCGCAGTGAGGTTTTCTCCCCTACAGTGGCAAAGAAAAGCTCTATCCTGTATGTCACAACTTCTATGCCCTGTATGTCACCCCCTCCCTTTTCTTCTCAAATTCTCCTCCTTTCCCATTTTTCTTCCACACGTGATCGGATTCACTCCTCAAGTGGTATACCAGTTAAGATTTATCGGTGCATCACAGAGAAACTTTTCTGGTAAAATTTTGATATGGTCATTATCTTAGGTTGTCTTAGGTGGATGTTTGCATGGATTAAATGTAAAATAATGTTGGCTTATAATTTGGTTTGTTATTGACCTAGTCATAGCAGGCAATGGGCACGTTGAATTTATTCAACCATATATGGTTGTTATTGTTTCCCTAGATTTTAGCTCAATGGGTTATTTGCTAGTCTTTATATTGAGGTCTTGCATTTTATATCTAACATGTTGAAGAAAGAATATGAAATGAATTATGCATTCCCTAAATCGATCTCCGTCTCTCTAAATTAATCCGGTTCTTCCCTTGCTTTGCTCTCCTCCGTCTCTACGAAAAATTCTATCCGTATCAGTGATTAGTGATATCACAGCCGTTCAACCCATCGATGCTGAATTTTGTAGTGAAATCTATGAAACGTTTGCTCAACATGAATCGTGTTTTGATCAAATTAATGCTACCATGCCTCTCCGTCCCTCACTACGTCCAAATCCTTCCCATCTTGAAATCAAGGCTTTGGTAGCTGAAGGTTCTCCTTTTCTCAAACAACTCAGTGAAGACGATTATATCTATGACGGTCCCCCCATCTTTGATGAGGAACCCCTTTTTACGGTCCATGAGCCTATGAAAATGCCAATGGATGAAACTGTCATCTATGATCCGTTTTGGTGCAACAACGCTTCATCCTTAGCTCTTTCATCAATTTCTCCTAGCTTGAAGAAACTGAACTTTGTCAGTATATTTCAGAATGGACCTTCAAGATATCCATGCTGATCCTTTGGCCACACACATTCAGAAAATGATCGGCATAATGGCGTGACTATGTTAGATGATTACTGCATCACCGAGAAGTCAAAACTATTATGAACGTGGGAAACGATCCTTGTGGGCAAGGATCATTAAGGGGGGTGGAATGATATGGTCATTATCTTAGGTTGTCTTAGGCGGATGTTTACAGGGGTTAAATGTATAATAATTTTGGCATATGATTTGGTTTGTTATTGACCTAGTCATAGTAGGTAGTTGGCACGTTCAATTTATTCAACAATATATGGTTGTTATTATTTCCCTAGATTTTAACTCAGTAGTTATTTGCTAGTCTTCATATTGAGGTCTTGCATTTTGTATATAACATGTTGAACATGTTGAAGAATATGAAATGAATTATCTAAATTAATCTGGTTCTTCCCTGCTTGGCTCTCCTTCTTCTCTACAGAAAATTCTAACCAAATCAAATTTGTCCAGGTAACACTAGAGAGGGAACGACGGGCATGCCGCATGCTAGTGTTTCTTGAAAAACATAATCCTTTCATCTGGGCTGAAAAACACTATACTCTTCCAAACGCAACCCAGTAAAGGGTCACATCACAGCTTGAAATCAGAATTCTCAATTGTCTGTATTTCATCGGCTGATTCTTTATTTTTTAATTATTTTTTTTATCTTTCAATTATCAATTATTTGTAAAATGAAGGAATAAATATTATTATTGATAAAGATCGAGTTATAAGAGTAGTATGTGCTGAGGGGGTAGAAAATCTCGTACTGGGTATAGAAGAAGAAGACGAAGACGAAGAGTCCAAAGGCAGCAACAGTCTGATAGAGCAAGAAAGCCATGGAAGCAAAGGCAGATCGGAAGCGCGGTAGAAGAGAAGCCAACACTCCTTTTCTTGAGGAGTATGACTGTAACGGCAGCCGGAAGTACAAAGATAAGCGCACACACCAGCACCTGCCACTGGAGCCAGTAGCTCAAGCCTAGAACAGAATTCTCCATTTCCTTTCTATCGGGAGAGAACCAGCGATCGATGAAAACCAGAAATAGGTTTGCAGCTAATTGGACGATGTGCAACTGAGAGTCTTCGAATTAAGAACATCTATCTATATACACTGTCTAAAAAAGGAGAACAAGTGGGGCAACATTTTCAGACGATCCTCCCTCAGTTAGTTAGTTTAATTTCATATTTACCCTGACATTATTAGTTATTATTTTGATTTCATATTTACTTTTATTTTTTAGGTAAATCATGTACTTAAAAGTAGCATTTAGTAAAATATGGTATTAAATTTACAATAATAAATACCATTAGTAAATGCCACGAATAGGTGGTTATTGGTATTAACATATTATTTCAATTTTAAATTAAACACATCACGGCACACAATAAAGAAGTCTTATTATTTTGATTTTATATTTGTTTTTATTTTTTAAGTAAATAATGCATTTATAAATAGCAATTAATAAAGGTTGGTTGAATGATTTTACTCCTATACATTTGTTCTAATTCTTCATTTGTCTTTACCCATTAACTATTAATATTTTAATTTTAATTAAATTGAATTGAATGAAATTAACAAATTAAAACTTTTAAAATCTCATTTTAGTATTAATTATGACATCTATACTTTTATATTGCATTTTTTGCCCTAATGATTCTTCAAGAATTACAATCTTTACCATAATGATAAAACTGATTTTACAATATAAATGTTTATGATTTGCCCTACTACAGTTTGCAGTAATGATTCCTCTAATGTTACAATATTTACCATAATACAGTGCATGAATCGAATCATTTTATAAATTGGATTTCATTCGATCGTTTAAGGTTTCAATATGTATGTTCAAATAGAAGTTTTTAATGACTTTTCACTTTTTTAATTCTAAATATAATTATATAATATCAAAATGCTTCATAGTGTATGGTTACTTTTTTTTGTTTGTCTTTTGATGTTTTCTAATTATTTTTCATTGAGGATGAATTTAGATCAACATTTATCACGCCCAATGCTAAAATTTAATTTATGTTTTCACTTCTATAATAGATTGATTTCTTATATATTAACTTTCCAATTTTTAACTAACAGTTGTAGAAATAAAAATTTTTTCACTTAGTATAGATAAAAATTATAGATCGGAAGAGCACAATATAAATTACAAATCACGTGTTTGATACTATTATATTATAAAAGCAGAAGAGTGGCAGTGGCCCTCTTGCTGTTTCCCGTCCAAAATTTTGGCCATTTTCCTTTTCCCTTCTTTCTTTCTTTTTTTGGCCTTTATTGGGGAGTGAAGTGTTAAACACACATCAATCATGGCAATTTTTCTAAAAAAGAACCTTCCTCCCTTACATGGAGAGGACGGGCTGATTTAGCTGCCAAATTGGCACAAAAAAAGCCAGCTGAGAAATTTGCAATGCCACGCTAATTCCCCTCCAACCCCCTGAATGACATAGCCCACCACAAAAAAGGTCTGATAGTCAAAAACCACCCTCAATTTGCAATCGGACTAGAAATCCTCCCTTTGCCCCAGATTCCATTTTACAGGCCTTGTCGCCACCACCACTATTTTCCCCCAGCAAAGAAGGCTATGAAGCCACCTGCGCGCTGCCCAACTCCTGCTGAAGCCAAATAGAGAAATGACATAATCCCTACATCTAGTGCCATCTGGACATGCCAGATCGTGTTAGCCTAATACTATTGAAACCAACATTATTAAGAAGAAGAAAACATAAAATCAGATTTGTAGAAAAAATGAGTATTGATAATTCATTAAGTAATAAATGAACTAGACTCTGGATTGAAGATACGCCAAACAGAAGCAAGAAGAAAATTACATTCAACACCAAACTAGACTCTGAACGCGCATGAAAAGCAGCCATGGCTCTTTTTGTTATAAGGAACACAATACTCCTTCATCATCCTTGAATAAATCAAGAAGTGAGAATGCTTGATTCCTCCCTATTAAAAGTACAGACAATTAAAAGACACTGACACACTGTAAATCAAAAATAAAAATTAAACTCTTCTCTGTTTCTGCTTAGAATGTTATACTCTTCTCCTTTATTTGAATTGTAGGGGTTGCAGCTGCAGTTGGACCGCACTTTCACCTATTCTCCGCCCCGTCTTCGACTCCTTCGATCCCTCAAAACATCTGCAACAAAAAGACACTCACTCATTTTAAACCCTTTCATTTTTCCACTAGTTAAATGAAGCTGTTATTGCAGAAGGATCTAGAAACTCATACGGCTTCTGGGAGGACAACGCCGAGAAAAAGAGTCCCCGTGGTGGCGGCGGTGGTGTCGACCTCTGTGTCGATGACAAAGAGGCTGGAAACTGGCGGACGAGGACGACAGCTTCTTTCTTGGGGCTGGGGCTTCAGGCGGGACGGCCGGAGTTGGGCAGTGCACGGGCAGCTTCAGAGCCTTCTTCGTACGGGGAGAAATAATGGTGGTGACGCCAAAATGGAATTTGAGGCAAGGGGGAGTTCTAGTCCAATTGCAATTTGGGGTGGGGTGGGGTGGGGTGGGTTTTTCACTATCAGTCTTTTTTTGTGGTGGGCCATATACATTAGGGACGTTGGGACTTAATGGCATTGCAAATTTCTCAATTGGGTCCTTTTTGTGCCAACTAATTATTCTACACGTGCAATGCACGAGAAGCAATGTCCTTTTGAAGCTATAATAATATATGAATAGAGTAACTAATACAACGGTAATAATATTATTATAAAAGATAAAAACACATAATGAGATGGTAGATCATTACAAAAAACGAAATAGATAAAATTAATTTATATTATAATTGTACACAATCGGTAGGATCTGTCAAAGATCCCCACGGAATACAACTGTCCTCTTCCCAATTGTCATTAGAATTTAGAGGTGAAGATATTTTACCATATAATTTCTTTTCTACTTTACTTTATTCTACTTTTTTTTTTTTTTGCATAATAACATTTCTTCATAAGAAAAGTGAAAAAGCATCGGGGCTATACAGGAAAGAAGAACAACTTGAATTTATCTGCCAAACAACTTCATTAGTGAAATGATATTCTATAGTACTAAAATCTTATAAAAGTTAAATATTGAAAACCCAACAAAAGTGATATAAATTTTTAAAAACTATACTATGGATAATACAAATGTCGATAATTGAAAACTATATTTTTCCTTTTCACAACATCCTTTGGATGAAAACTTGATGACTTGCATTACATAGGATTTTGTTACACATCTGTAGCGCTAACCTCTAATGGGTATACCTTCAAGTACTTTCCGTTCTCATCCATCGACTAAGAAAAATTTTTCCACATACTCGTATATTACATCTTTCACTCATGATCGAACAAACACAACCATAACCCAGCCACTTGTCAGTTTGTTGACACTTTGATCTAGTGAGATACTTGCTAACTCAGTCTGGGGTTGTTCTCAATGGCTGCCCTATATATTTCTGCATTATCAAAACAAATATTATAAAAATAAAAATAAAAAATAAAATCATATTCAGCATTTAAAAAAAAATATCTTTTGCTATAAACATAGATTGCAAGAAACAAATATAGTAGAATGCAGATATCAACATTTGAAGGATGGAATCGAGATGCGTCAAGAGTAGTACTTCACTACTTGAAATCAATGTGTAATTTGTTGGTTAAACTCAATGTTTGTTCATTCATAATGGATAATAATCTTAAAAATACAGAATCCAATTTACATGCAAATCAAGTTCAATATTTCAACCTGCTAATGCTATTAAAGCAGCCAGAAATTTGATATACGCTTACATTGAGAAAGATATTCTATCATTTTATTCACCCATCCAATGAGGTTTTCTAATTATAGGAGAGAGAGAGAGAATTCTCAAATAGAAATTAGCTTTAACAAATATCAAAAACAACCTTAACTGAAGTACAATAAATTTTTGATGCACTCACATGAAAATTCTGCTAATTTAAAGAGTCAAGGAACTTTTGTTGCTTGACCAAATGATAACGTGATGATTAA
>CAVNYN010270445.1:0-29694 GCA_963692815.1 Nyctanthes arbor-tristis
CTTTTTTCAAAATGTCAAAAAGTAAAAGTCAAGCAGCAATTTTTTTCTTTTTATAAAAAGCAACCAATAAAATGATGACACATAGTAAATTATAAACTAATTTATAATCTCCACAGTAACTCAAATATTTTCTATATTGATTATTTATTTAGTAACTTTTCAATATGAGATTTTGGCCTTTTAATATGCCCCACAAGATGATAGCTTATTGAAATGCACCAGGTTTAAAGAAAAGAACACAATGCTTGGGGGAAAAAGGTGAGGCGCACAATGTTCGTGAAAAATGAGGGGTAAATATTTGGCAAAATTCTATGCGCATACATACTCGATGTAGTATTTATAACTCTAATACCATAATACAATTTTTATTATTTATTTATTAGAACCTTTTCAAACGCTCTAAAATATTGACTTCCTCCTTTAATCTCTCCCCTTCTCTCTCTCACATCCCTCATTGGACAATGACACCCATCCTGCTTTTAGCCCTCCCTTTCCCTCTTTTTGTTTCCCCCCTTTCTTATCTCTCCTGTAGCATTACAACGGGTGATGTGATTTGGTAACTTAGAGTCTAAAGCCCATGTTTGATCATCTTTATCAAAATACATTATAATATCATCTATCACTGATTTGACAACTACTCATTTATAACTACAAATTTCAAACTTCTGTTAAATCTATACCACTCATTTCACCCATTTATAATTTCTCTTTATAAATCAATGTCAATAATGATAATCAAACAGCCACTAATAAATTTCACCCATTCATAGACATCGTTAGAATGGGAGAAGATAACCAAATATTAAACAAATTCGTTGATGACGATGCTGACAAGAGATAAAAATGGGAATCAAACACCCTTTAGAATGATTCTACTTAGTGTAGGCGTAGTGGCAAAAACCCAACCCAAACCTGCCAAACCAGAGAACCTGACTTGGCTCAACTGGTTTTAAGGATAAAAAAGGTAAATTTGATTTGAAAATGAGTAGTTATATTATCATTATGATTTTGATTTTTATTTATCACACCATATTATATACACGAAGTAAATGTTTCATCACCCATTCAACTTAGGCTCCTGTCTTTATTTACCCATCAAACTTTAAAATGTCAAAATTCACTCACTGAACTTTATAAAGTATAGTCTGTTACTCACTCATTAACTTTTAGTTATAATCTTTGGATGGAATTACTGATGTGGCTAACGGAAAACATACGTGGCATGTCCTACCAGTTAAATATGCCAACTAAAAAATCCTTACCTGGTATGTAATCAAACCCATCCCGAAGATAATCAAACCCGACCACTTCTAGAAACCCATTTAAAATTGACTACCCTTTAGCAGCTATTCAATATCCTTGCAACGGGTTGAGACGGCTCAGCAAGCAAATTTGTGAACAAATGTAGTAATACAACTATTCTTCCTTCGTAAAATTTCCCTTGTAAAAACGTGATTTCTTTGAAAAAACAATCAACAAAACTCATGAGGATTCAATCTTCTGCTCAATCCCCGGACATGACCTTCTTGGGAAAAAGATTAGGTTTCAGGTTAAACAAATTGAGTTAGTTTATGGCTACCGCCGCCGTAGCTGTCATTGAGGTGGTTAGATGGATACGGATGTGGAAATATGTATAAAGTCCAATGTAGAGTATAGATAGAGAAACCATATATTTTTATAGAGAGGGGAGATATGTTTTTTAATGTATGTTGAATGCTGTAGAAATCAAGAGGGGGGAGACTATAAGAACAAGAACTTGGGAATTATTTTTTTAGAAAAGGCAAAAAAAAAAGAGTAAGAAAAAGGCCCCGTTAACCTTGCCGGAAAACCATGTTCTAATTTCTTTACCTATTTTAAGTTGAAATCCTAGTTTTACAGTCATGAATAAGAGCGATTTTGAAATGTTAACGGGACATCTGCACCCGAGCCCAATATTAGTTGTTTCTTTTATCACAATTTTATTGGTTAGATGGCATGTTACATGGCCAAGTTAACAGTCATTTTATGACACATATGCATTCCGTTTGCTGTGTAAACAATTTAATTCAAAGATTTTAACGGAAGGTTAACAAGTGAGTAATGGACAATACTTTATAAAGTTTAGTGGGTAAATTTCAACATTTTAAAGTTCAATGAGTAAATAAAGACGGTAGTCTAAGTTGAGTGGGTGTTGAAACATTTAACTCGTGTACTATCGTTGCCTTCCGCAGCCACAGATGAAACGAAGTACGACTGTGGATGTCAGAGCTGATGGGGTGGCTATCATCACTATCAACAATCCACCTCTCAATTTGTTCTCTGTCAACGGTATTTATGCTCCAATTAACCTTTCCCCTTTTACGCTGTTCCTATTCTTGGTTTCTGCTTATTCTTCCCCTTTTTTAACCCAGTTTTCGGTGTAAAATGCTGGTCTTAGAAGCAGTTATCCATGTTTATATAGAATTCTGCAACTTACCAACAACTTTCCCCTGCGCATTAAATTCGCCACAACCAAAGCACTGTGCACTGCCCAAGAAATAAGAATGTTCCGGACAATATTTGGCTGCATAACACTATCAAAACAACTCAGTTCAATCTTCCTACTCTTGTTAAGTCTCTTAAAAAAGGGTCAAGTATAAGTGTAAATGTTAAGCTAAGCCAGGCGTGCCTCTTTGGTCAAAATCATCAAGTGTCACCGCATGACATTTGTTTCAGTGACCATTGATATATTTATGGATATATGGTTGGGTTTATTGACGCACTAATACAAAAATCTTAGCCTAGTACGCATATCTCAGTGCAGAAGCTGCTTAGGCATTTTATGTAACCTGGGCAAAATTGAGAGATGGTATTCTTAAGAATATTAAGAAAATGCTTCATTACAGATGGAATTTTCAATTTCCATTAACAAAAAGTTATTAGCCCTCGAAATTATTGATCATTTGTTATTTTGAATTGACAGAATTTTTTATTGTTAGTGCTATTTGTTTTAATAAAATTTTACAAAGAATACCCATGAAAGTTCAATGATTTGTGCATAGACTTACCTATTATGGATGTACTTTAAAGATGATTAAATGCAATGCGTAAAAATATATACATATTGACAAACTTAGGATCTGAAATCTGTAGTTTTTTTTTAATCAATCCTATTATTGTTTTGAGTTAGAGAGGACATGAAGGAAACAATCATTTTGTATTCTCAAAATTGAAGAAATTTAGAAACAGAATATTTTGTTACGAAGGCAGAGAGTTTGAAATAATGAGTTGATTGCAAAAGAAAAATGTAGAAGAGAAATAATTTTCTCACTGGCTGCATGATGTTCCTTTCTTTCCTGGGTCTGTGACATTTGTTACCTTTGCTTTATGAATACAATAAAATGCTATCTTGTCATTTCCCAGTGATGCTTAGCTTAAAAGAGGCTGTTGAAGGAACTCTATTAAGAGATGATGTTAGAGCAATTGTTATTACTGGTATGACTGAGACATTCTTCCATTTTGCACAAGGATAGACAATAATTTGTGAATCTAACATCATTTTTAGCTAAACAGGATCCGGAGGGAAGTTTTCAGCTGGATTTGATGTGAACGCATTTGGTGGCAGTCAAGCAAAAGGGAGTAAGTTTTGCCACACGTTACTTCTTGTAATTTGAAGTACCTTACATATATATTTTTCCGTTCTTAAGTGTTATTATATGTTGCAACAGCGCAGAAGGAGCTTGGGTTTATGTCAATTGAATTTGTCACTGACATTTTAGAAGGTGTGTTCTAAACCAAGCACTTTCGGCAGCAATTGTATAAGCAATAAAAAGCTAAAATGGTTTAAAAAATATATTGTGAAGCCCTCTTCAATTTTGTTGTATAAAAGTTTCTGTTAAAAGTTGCTTCTTAATTTCATCCTGGTTGTTGGACTACCCCACAAAGATAATGGAAGGAGAATGCCGTGAATGGAGAAAAAACCTATATTATAAGCACACACAATGGGACCTTAAACGGTTGGAAAACCCAATTCCTTTCGGCACCAACCGAGAAAGTTACTATAACACCACGTTTTAGCATTAAAGTTTACGGATATGTGCTATTGACCACTGTGTTTCATATTAAGGGTCTGCTACACCAAGACTCCCTTACTACCTTCATTTTTAGGTTCCTAATACAAGTTTCTGTTTTATCTTCAGTTCTTTGATTCAAGGCTCCATACTTTGGAAAGTAATTGTATTTCCTTACGGTTTCTACCATCTTATTATATGGACTTGAAATTTTCTCTTGCTTTTCCATTTACTAATTATCGCATATTTATTGTTATATTTCGAACCAAGTGATTGTTCCGATCTCCCCATTTCTACTATTTCTTTACCAGTATGCCAAAAGCTATAGTTTATGTTTCTTATTTCATATGTCTTCTTTCTTACCGGTTCACACCTATGCTTGTAAGTTGCATCAAATTTCCTCCTATACATCACTCATACTTGTTCTAAGGATTCAAGTGTTCTGTTTATGTGGATTGACTTCTTTACCAACCTCCATTCCTTATGGGGGAACCTGTTCTTACTTATTGAAATATCTGCCGACTGCTGTCGTGCCACTTATGGAGTACATACATCTTAAATGATCCTGATTCATTCTCAGTGTTGAGGGATCTGATGCAATGCTTTGCATTAGATGTTGAAGCAAAATGTCTAACAGATTCATGCATAGATGTGAGATGGTTTTAGATGATCCTTAATCAGCTATAACACCTGGGACATGTTATGAAGAGGCATATGCGTGCAAGGGACAAATATCTTTCAGAACTACTTTTGTGTTTATTCAGTCTGTTATTGGTGATAATTTTTCACCATTATTTTACGACTGTAGCTGCAAGAAAGCCTTTGGTAGCTGCCATTGATGGCCCTGCTTTTGGTGGGGGCTTGGAATTGCTCTTGTATGTGTTATAATTCCGATCTAATTAGCTTCCCCTTCCTTCTGATACCACTCCTGTTATGGGTAGCACTTGATCACTTTGGTTCTTTTCTTAATTTCAGGCCTGCCATGCTCGTATATCTACTTCAACTGCTCAACTAGGCCTTCCTGAACTTCAATATGGAACTCTACCTGGACTTGGTGGTCTGTTGCATTTTCATCAATGACTAACTGTTTTGGATTCATTCAACTATCTTAATAAGTATGCTTCTGTGAATATTGAGCTCTATTGTTTTGAAATCTGAAGTTTTATTTTGTCGAATCACCAATGTAGCATTGTCCATTCCTTGTTATGAAGTGGTTTACTGTAGTATCACGATCCGTACTATGGCCTTTGTACAATTTTTATTTTGTTGAATCCACTTATCCTTAAACTCATTTTTAACCAAACATTCCCCTAATAGAGTAATTCCTGGATGTGACTCCATAAACTTTTTTTTTTTTTTTAACTCATTCTCCATAAAAGATCACTTTTCATAAAATCTCTTCTGGAAACAAATAAATAAATAAAACCGATACAAGGATTAAGTATCTTAATTATGTATGTTATGACTTTTGTAGTATGATGGAGTATGTAGAACCCAAGTGTTTTTAATGTCAATGTGTGCGTAAATGCATCAGGTTCACTTTCTTCCTTGTCCTGGTCAGCTCTGATGTTGAGCTGGCCAGAATGGAAACCCATTGGTGAACATTGTGAACCCACTTACAGAAATGAAATTTTTATGGCAGTTTATTGATTGCACTTCTACTCTTTCTGAAAGTGCATTCGTTATAGAGGGCATTTGTGCAACATGCTGGGTTTTCCAGTATATATGGTATCTTTTGGCACATGAAGAGATAATTATCTTTTGTGAAGCTAACTTAGCAAGACACTCAATAGTCTATCCACAGAGAACTTGTGTACTTGATGCAGTTTGGGGTGTAAACTGAAGGGTATTGGTAACTTCTTGATGTTAAGAGTTATTTGACCCAAAAAAGTGTTCTTGTTCACTTTGATTACAACACCAAAAGCATTCACCTTCTTTGCTTTTTTATTAGCGCTGGCCGTTACTACTTTTAGTTGATATTTCATATTAACTTGTCTCGAAGTTGTGGTATGTGAGGCATGATGCGGATGCTTGTAGTTTCTCAATCATTTCTCCCGCTTATTGATTTTAGACTTTTGATTTGCTTCAGGGACGCAAAGGCTTCCACGGCTTGTAGGCCTTTCCAAAGCTCTTGAAATGATTATGGTATGCACTCTTCTTGTGTTGAGTTACTTAACCAACCTACAAAAATTAACAAAGTTGTCCTGCTTACCCAGGCGTCAAAGCGAGTGAATGGTGAGGAGGCGGGGATATTATCTCTTGTGGATGCCATAGTTTCATCAGATAAGCTGCTTGCCAAAGCTTGTCAATGGGCATTGGATATATTTGAGTGTAGAAGACCATGGGTCATTAGTCGTTACAAAACTGACAAATTAGAACCTTTAGTAGAGGCTAAAGCAATACTTAAGTTAGCCCGACTCAAAGTTCAGAAACAAAATCCAAATCTTGTGCACCCATTGGTATGCATCGATGTCATTGAACATGGAATAGTTTCAGGTCCTCGAAATGGTCTGTGGAAGGTAATAAATGCTCTTCTTTTTTTTTTTTTTTTTTAATTCTTCTGGTGGAATATCCACTTAATTGCAGTTTATGATCATTTGCCCTCCTGCGGCAGGAAGCAGAAGCTTTACACGAACTTCGGCAATCCAACACATGCAGGAGTCTGATCCATTTTTTTTTGCTCAAGCTCAAATTTCAAAGGTTTTTCCAAATTCTAACATCTTCTCTAGTCAACTTTTGGAGAATAAATTTAAGAATCAAATTGAATTAAGCCGTAAATGTGAGCAGGCTTTTTTGTTTTAGGCATAATCCGATTAAAAGGCTGGTTTGACTAAGTTCTTGTGCTTTCAGAGTAGAAATCTGACCCTTTTTCTTTTTTCAAAATATAAACAGCCCTTCTCAATTATTATTCAATACTTTGTTCGGACAGTTAGAATGATACATTCTGGGGATTTAACATTGGCCCAAAAAGTTGAGATGCTGGACTTCTTCCACATAAAACGCACGAACTAATTCCAAATGTACAGTGAGCATATTGAAACATTGTTTCATTAGGCATGTACATTCTGTATCTTGTCATGACAGTCATGATATGTACTTTGGAGTTGGCATTCGTTTTGTCCGTTAAGGTTTTCAGGATCCTTGTCATATTATTCTATCTTTTGCTTTCGTACTTTCTTCATTGTATACTGGTTGCAGATTCCAGGGATTACTGTTAAAAATTTGCGGCCGAGGAAAATAAATAAGGTTGCTATTATCGGCGGGGATTAATGGCTTCTGAAATAGCATCAGTGCTGGTTTTCAATAATTACCAAGTAATACTGAAAGGAAAGGATGAGAAGTGTCTACTGGAGGACATTAACAGAGTTAAAGGTGCCCAAGACACTTACCGTTGAAAGTATCTCTAGGTCATTTTCCAAAAAGATTGATATATTCTTTCAATGACAGCAACTCTGCGAAATCATCTCAGAAAGGGAGAGGCAACCCCCGAGAAGCTCAAAAAAGCTTCCAATCTCTTGATGTTTGTTCTAAATTTTGAAAGCTTTAAGCATGTCGATTTAGTAATAGAGGTCAGTCCTGCAATGCAACTGTATTTGCCAATTGAAAACTTTGAACAATTTTTTTCTTTTTTCTTTTGCTGCCTGAACTAGTGAGCAAATCCGGTAGTTGAAGCCAGCAGTCCAAGAATCTTAGTTAAAAAGAAAGTTATAGAAGTTCAGCATATTTATTAGGCTTTGTTTGTATCAGCTTAAAAGTTTCCCAGAACCAGGAAAACTCATATTTTTTTAGCAACAATTCCTTAAAATGTTTGCTGAAGAAGTATACGGCTTTCCGTTTCTGGCCTGGGAAATTTTCTTTCTAGCTTAGATATTGCTGAACAAAATGCTTTCACTAACTTGCCTACACGACGCTCTTCCGATCTCCATTGTCCTGAAAGGAAATAGGGCGGTGACTAGCTTTTATATGTCGAAGAATTTAGAAACAGAGAAGATTTCAAGGACTCATTAGTTGGTCATGACATCGTGTAGGTCTACTTGGAACTCTGTATGGAAAGGATCACTATGTTTGTTATTACATGATTCACAGAAGAACGCATCCTCCTTCATGCTTGTTGGTTATTCCTAAAATTGATTAGGGCGTTCATTAATTTTTTGGTTGTGGAAAGATCAAGGTTTCTGCATGTTCTGCGAGTGAGAAAATCTGCAGGAAAAAAAGGAAGCAAGTATGTTATAATAATATAATAGCAATAGGTAATCATAAAGAGTATCCCACGCGTCAAAATGATCTCCTATTACTTGTGGAATTGACAGTTATGGTTACTGTATATCGAATTTGATTTCTAAACTTATCTTCCTCTCTTCCCCTTTCCAAATCTTCGGCAGGCAGAATCTGATAGTCTGCCCTCAACGGAAAAGGTCTTTTCTGAACTCAAGATATGCTGCCCCTCGAATTGCATATTTTCCAGTAATAACTCTACTTTAAGTTTGAATCACTTGGAGAAAGGACAAAGTGCGAGAACCGGATGGCTAAGATTAACTTTTTCTGGTAATACTTCATGCACATTATTGTTATTGCTGTATATTACATGGTTCCAAATTCTGATCTATCATTTGGATGCAGCCCGTCTCCTGTCCTGCCTCTTATGGAAATAGTCTGTGCAGACATGACATCCCCTCAAATCATTGCTGATTTAATAGATCTTGGGAAGAAGATGAAGAAGACGCCAATTGTAGTTAGTGATAGCAATGACTACACAGTCAACCGCTTGATTATTACCTATTTGCATGCAGCCATACTACTTGCTGAACAGAGATCGGAAGAGCACACGTACCAAGTTGATCGGGCTATTACAAGCTTCGGCATGCCATATGGTCCATTCAGGTATGCTGGCCTTTTAACCTTGACTGCAGTTGAAGTTGGAAAATGTATTTCAGTTTTAGCCAATATATTTCCTGAAGTCACATTTTTTTTGTTTCATAATCTTAGGGTTTCCTGAGTTATTGTAGGAAGGTTATGGTTTCTTATTTCAAATGTTAAGCAGGCAACATATTTTTCTTTTGTTTTCACTTTTTACTGTTTGGCACAAAGTATACAGCTCAGCTAGATTAACCTCCTCCTCCTAAAATTTATGTTACATATCATTTACTTTTTCCTCTTGGATGCAGAATGATTGATCTTGTTGGGTTCCAAGTCGCTAGTATGATAAGTAATATATTTGTCAAGAACTTTCCAGATAGATCCTACAAACCGAAAGTGATTCAAATTATGCAGCAAGATGGCCGTCAAGGTAACTAATTTAGCTTGAATATGAGTGGCCTACTTATCTTTTTGACTAGGGGAAGGTTTCTTTTTTATGAGATTATGGATCTCTCATGGGATCTTTTTGCTTGCTGCATTTATTTTAGGTGAATCAAATGGCAGAGGGTTCTATACATATGATGAGAAGCATCAACCTGGCCCAGATTCCAACATGATTAATTACATAGAGAATTCTAGAACTATAACTGATATGGCCTTCGACTCCAAGGTTCTTTCCATGTCTCTCAAAGTTCAGTATGGATTTGATTAAAAGAAACCACTTAGTCGTACACTATACTAGATTAATGGCCTGCAGAATAGTGGTGCATGGTTAAAAGCTCACAATAACAAGCTTTCTCACTTAAATTTGTTTTGAATATAACATCAGTGGAACTGAGAATGCATTTAAACTGTCTTCATTTTTAGTAGTTTCTATGCTAGATATTCTTATCAAACCCAACTGTCTGGCAATTCGATTTCTTAAATTTTCTCTTCACCTCTTTACTCGTTCAACCTACACCTTTCCCATGCCTCAGATGAAGGCACTAAATAATTTACTTATTGTTTCTTTTTATTTTTTGGTGCAGAATAAGGCAATCTGTTAGATGGTGACCTCTAACTGATAGTTTAATATTTTGATAGTAAAATAGTAATATGAATGAACGTTTCATTTCAATCTCTGATGTATGACTAGAATTGCTGCAGCCCCCTCCCAGCTACAACACACACAGACACACAAATGAAGGATGAATATTTTATGGTAATGTTTGTGGCACAGTTGACAGCGTTGTCTGATCGTGAGATAGTCAAGATTGTCCTATTTCCTGCTTTGAATGAGGCCTGCCGAATCATTTCAGACGGCATTACATTCAGAACATCAGATCTTGATGTTGCTTCTGTTAAGGGAATGGGGTTTCCAGCATACAGGTACCCATTTTGACCGACCTTATTGGATTGCTTTCACCAAATGAGATGCTAAAGTTGTATGAAGTAATTCAGGGGAGGAATCATTTGTTGGTCTGATTCTGTTGGCTCCGCATACATTTATTCAAGATTGGATGAATGGTCGAAGGTATATGGAGAATTTTTCAAACCTTCTTCCTATTTAGCAAAGAGAGCTTCCAAGGGAACCTCGCTGGTATGGCCCTCCTTCAAATATTACATATTACTGTAAATTATGTATTGTTGTACAAAGAGCTCCGGTGCATGGTGTGGAACTGCATTATAAGTGAAGAATTTACTAACTACGATTAAACCATCTCATCTAAAAGTGTAAACTGTAACAACTGAGAGAATCGTCTTCAGCAGAGAAGAAAGCCCCCCTCCCCCCTGGTGCCCCCGGGGGGGGGGGTTAGAGACCTGATGTGCGCACAATTTGCATCAACTTGTTATAAGCGGATGATAGTCAACCTTGAAACAAAGATTTTTGTCGCTTGGATACCATGAGTATATATCAGAATAAAAGCTTGGAAACTAGTGGCGGGTAGGCTAGATCTAGTATGTAAGGCTGATTCCAAAGTGATTTGAGCTTTATTTACGAACTACGTAGTGCTCTGTTTTCCTTCATTTACTGTTTTATTTTTGCATATATGCCCATCCACGTATCTGATATATTTGTATTGACAATGCAGGGGAATCCGATGATAGGGACTAAATCCCAGCTCTATGATTTACCATGTAGAAGCGTAGCGACTTACCTCACCAGTCACCAGTCAAGGCAAGTTGTCTGTCGTCATTTTGATGGCATAAAACTAAACAAATAAGCCCATCTCGGGCTATTTGTGTACATCGTTACTCATTGTACTATCTTCAAAGACATCGTAGATGGTGACTTAGATTTAAAACTAGCCATTTTATTGTAACGAGGGTCTTTCACAGTTTGCTCTTTTTCATCTTTGATTGGTTCAAGAGCTATTAACGAGTGTATACGTTTACTCATGATCATTGATCCATATTGTTCCTTCATGGTTAGGCCTTCATTAATATCCTGGCTTGCACCAATGTGAGTCCACCTTTATTGTTTAGGAGGGGTGGATCCCAATTAGATAGTGTTTCACAGTGATTTTGAATCTGAATTCTCTTTTAAAAGAGATTTAAGTTTGATTTGGATAATCATCAAAATAAGTAATTTTTGTTATCAAGACACATGAAATACTCAAATGATTGAGAATTTAGAAGTTACGATTTAGTACTCTCTCTCTCTCTCTCTCTGCGCGCGCTCGCGTTGTTTAACTTTTAAAAAGTTGTTTAACTTCTAAAAAGACGGATAAAAATCTTTAATTCTCGTTATTATTGATTTGAAATTAGTGTACTAATTAGTGTAACTCCAATTTTATAATTGCACTTCATTATTATAATGAGAGTTTAACATTATATGGGTTTGTTTGACGACCAATGGTAAGGAAGTGTAATTATAATTGGAGTTACGCTTTGAACTTGTTCACGCTGTGCGTGCTAGACATATTTGAATGTCACATTAATCTTCAGGGGTATGCATGATGTCATTATTTGTTACAGCATTAACAATGGAGTTGTTAAATTTAGTTTGTTACATAAATAAAAAAATAGACTTTAAGGGATTGTTTATTGTCGCGTCAACATTTTAACTTTAGCTATCAAAGGCTAATACATTGGAGATGTTAAAATTAATGTGATGTTAAATTTAATTGCAAATAAAGCTTATTGATCAATTTTTATAGTTTATGTTCCTAATAGTCTAAAGTCAATAATTACTATAAAAATTAAAGGAAAAGTAAGCGAAAAATGCCACTATTGTTAAAATTGTCGTTATTTTTAACTGTAATTTTAACTTAAAGCTAAAAAGATCATTTTAGCACATTTATTAATATCTCAATTGTAGTTTTATTTTTAAATTATAACTAATACATATCACTAAAAAATTTATTTAACACCTCCATTGTGAATGCTCTTACACAGCTGGTATATGGGGAGAGGTGAGGGCGCCCACCCGCTCACCTTGCTGTCAAGAATCCATGCCAATTCAACCAATAATTTACCCCATTTACCCTTCCTTGATCCTATTATTATAGAATAATGCTATGTAGCACTAGTGGTGCTTGGCACCAGTCTACGTGGTAACTAATGTGGCATTGAATGATAAGTGAAATTAAATGTATGAATAAAGAACCCACTTGATTTGACAGATCATTCAATGCCACCTTAATATGGTGCCAAGCACCAGTGGTGCTAAATAGCATTACTCATTATTATATGATAATAATATATTAATTAATTAATAATGTTAATTTCACAATGGCAGTTCCATGTTTGGATAAATGAATGAATCGCCCTTGGGGAAACAAAGACCCCATTAGCATTATTTAAAATATATAAAATGCTTATGTATCAATATATATATATTCGGTCAAATATACATATATATATATATATTCATATAAAATGATTACTGCAAAATTAAGACGGTGAAAATCTATTATATGAAGATTTGTAAAAATATATGAATGTGATTGATTGATCAATTTTAATTTTTTTAAATTAAAAAATGCTTGTAATTATAATGGTAACCCATTCAATTTGAATCGTAGAAATATTAGCGCATGCATTTACACAAGTGTTCACTTGAACGTTATTATTTTTAAGCTTAAAATTGGTTGCAAGTTAAACAACGTTTAAGGTTTTTTCTTGTTTATATCAAATTTCGTCGCATCTTTATAAGCTGAGCCAAACAGCTTCTTTTCCTCTCTCATCTAAATCCCCTCCGTCGCTTTAGCGGTAACTGTAAGGAAACCAGAACTCGATACAGATACCGGGACTTTTCTGAAAAATAATCAAAATCCTTAGCAATGAACTCAGTCAAGACGCGCCGGAAGGTTGTTCCGGCGGCGGTGGAGAACGGAGACACCGGCGAAAAGCAGGATCAGCTCCTTCTTTCCTCTGCAATCTGCAACGGCGAGGACCTCGGTCCCTTTATCCGCAAGGCTTTCGCCTCCGGCAAGCCAGAGATCCTACTCCGCCACCTCGAGCACTTCCGGCGATATAAGGAGTCGGAGATTGAAGATGTCTGTCGGGCGCACTATCAGGACTTCATCATGGCCGTTGATGACCTCCGATCTCTGCTCTCCGATGTCGATTCTCTCAAGTCCTCCCTCTATGAATCTAACGCCAAGCTTCAATCCGTCGCTGTTCCTCTATTAACTTCGCTTGATTCGTTTGTTGAAGCAAGAAGTAAGTGCAGAAACATTTCTCTAGCAATACGATCTCTAAATACTTGTATTCAGTTGATGGAACTTTGCTCGCGTGCGAATTTTCATCTAAGCAAAGGGAACTTCTACATGGCCTTGAAGTGTTTGGATTCGATTGAGACGGGTTTCCTGGAGAAAACACCGTCGTCTACGTTGAGGAGAATGTTGGAGAAGCAGATCCCGGCGATCCGGACGTACATAGAGAGGAAGGTTAGCAAGGAGTTTGGCGATTGGTTGGTGGAGATCCGTATAGTGAGCCGGAACTTGGGTCAGCTAGCCATCGGGCAAGCCTCAGCGGCCCGCCAGAGGGAAGAGGAACTGAGAATTAAGCAGCGCCAAGCCGAGGAGCAGAGCCGACTGAGCTTAAGAGACTGCGTTTATGCTCTTCGAGAAGACGATGATGGAAATAGCGGAATAGAGGAAGCCGGTGAGGATGGCTTCGATTTAACGCCATTATATAGGGCTTATCATGTACACCAGACTCTTGGTCTAGAGGCTCGCTTCCAGAAGTATTATTTTGAGAACCGAAAGCTTCAATTAACTTCAGATTTTCAGGTATCTTCAATGACCCCCTTTCTAGAGTCCCATCAGACTTTCTTTGCACAAATTGCCGGGTTTTTTATAGTGGAGGACTGTGTTCTTAGAACCGGAGGAGGGTTGATATCAAAAATGGAGGTGGAAAACCTTTGGGATACTGCTGTGGGTAAAATGTGTTCAGTGTTAGAGGACCAGTTTTCTAGGATGCATACTGCAAATCATTTGTTGTTGATCAAAGATTATGTGAGTTTGCTTGGTGTCACAATGCGTAGATATGGGTTCCCCATTGATGCTCTGCTTGATGTCTTGAGCAAGCATAGGGACAAGTATCATGAATTGCTGCTGTCTGACTGTCGGAAGCAGATTGCTGAGGCTCTTGCAGCTGATAAGTTAGAGCAGATGTATATGAAAAAGGAATATGAGTATTCAATGAATGTGCTCTCATTTCAATTACAGACTTCAAATATCATGCCTGCATTTCCATATGTGGCACCATTTTCT
Organism: Nyctanthes arbor-tristis; assembly: GCA_963692815.1. Lineage (NCBI taxonomy): Eukaryota > Viridiplantae > Streptophyta > Magnoliopsida > Lamiales > Oleaceae > Nyctanthes > Nyctanthes arbor-tristis. The sequence continues at coordinate 14,588 of CAVNYN010270445.1, forward strand.
TCTACGGTCCCTGACTGTTGTAGAATTGTGAGATCGTTTATTGAGGATTCTGTGAGTTTCATGTCATATGGTGGGCAGCTTGAGTTTTATGACGTGATCAAGAAGTACTTGGACAGGCTATTAACTGAGGTCTTAGATGGGGCTTTACTGAAAGTTATTAACAGTTCTATAAGTGGTGTCACTCAAGCTATGCAGATGGCAGCAAATATGGCAGTGTTTGAGCGTGCTTGTGATTTCTTCTTTCGGCATGCCGCACAGCTTTCAGGAATTCCTTTGAGGATTGCAGAAAGAGGCAGGAGGCAGTTTCCACTGACCAAAGCTCGTGATGCTGCTGAAGAGATGCTCTCTGGATTACTAAAACAGAAGGTTGACGGCTTTCTGTCACTGATTGAGAATGTTAATTGGATGGCTGATGAACCTGTACAGGGTGGGAATGAGTACTCGAATGAGGTGATTATCTTCCTGGAGACTTTGGTCTCTACCGCTCAGCAGATTCTGCCAGCTCAAGTTCTTAGAAGGGTTTTGCAAGATGTCCTTTCTCACATATCAGAGATGATTATTGGCGCTTTACTTGGGGAGTCTGTTAAAAGATTCAATGTGAATGCCGTGATGGGGCTTGATGTAGATATTCGACTGTTGGAATCATTTGCTGAGAATCAAGCTTCTCTTTTATCGGAGGTAGATGCGAACCAGTTGAAATCTGCCCTTCTTAGAATCGAGGCAAATGACTAATTTGCTTTTGAGCAATCATCCAGAGAATTTCTTAAATCCAGTAATTAGAGAGAGGAGCTATAATGCTCTAGACTACCGGAAAGTGGTTACCATTTCAGAGAAGTTAAGGGATCAATCTGATAGGCTTTTTGGTTCCTTTGGGACAAGAGGAGCCAAGCAAAATCCCAAGAAGAAGTCTCTGGATACATTGATAAGAAGACTCAAGGACGTGAACTGAAATCACCATAAATTCTGTATGTTCTTTGTACTGTGTTCTTTCTAGTTGGTTGGTTGTTTAATAGCTTTTCAAAAAATTATATCTGCCATTTTTCTTTGTGTTAATTTCATAGTTTTGTGCATTTCTCTGTACTCAATTCTTTAAAGACAAGTTGATCCGTATTCTGTAACTTAAATGGTATTTCAATTGGGTATTAGACCAACCTGTAAGCTGTGTCCTACTTAGGACAAGTTCAGGTAAGTAGATTGGATATTAACTTGATCTAGATTGGCATAGCGTGTTTTTCAATAAATCCCATATTGACTAAATATAAAATATATAATATAACCAAACATATAAGGATTTGGCCCGCTCCTCTTAACAAAGGTTGATGCTTAAGATGGATTTGCATGTCTTGAGATGTGTAGGAGCTCACTAAATTCAGACAAGCAATTTCATATGAACAAGACTCAAATGAGTACAAGAATTTCAAGATTTGTGTAGTCAAATGTTGACTAAATATAAAACATATAACCATCGACTAGCCCCAAGTCATCATAAGGTATATATTTTATGTTTAGTTGATGTGGAATTTATCTTTACATGGCATAGGCGTCAGTGGGTGGATATCATTTGGTTGCTTGTAATTCCAGCAGTCATGTTTTATGACACATCGATGCCTAGTTTTTACATTATTTCTTCCTTCATGATTTTGTTACGTACACTTAACAGCAAAAACCAAAATTTACTGTGTAGTGACAAAAGCCATGGCTTAGATTATGGGAAAACTGATTATTATTTTTAGTGTAAATAAGCTTGGATTTTGATCTGATCCAGTATTCCTTGGAAATGGGCAGTGATTATTGAGAATGTTGCTGGAGTTATGGGTAGAACTCATTCTTTATGAAATGTGAACTACATGGCAATTTCTTGTTGAGAAAATTATTTCCTTGCTAAGGCTTGTAAAGCATCATCTATATTCCCTGAGAAACAGGAGGGATTTGCTAAGTTCCCTAACTAGCTAGTTATCCATGTATGCTCAAATTTTCATCACGTGGTTACTCTTGGTACTATGTATCCATTGTAAAGATATTGGGTTGATATTTTTTAGTTAGTCTTGTTGAGATCTATTGCTTCATCTTGAATGAGCTCTTCATAGTTTGTAGAACTTCTTCCCCTTTCTAGTTTGGCCATTCCAGAATGAAAGAATCTAGGAATTTTGGTAGTCACTTGGCAACAATGTCTTTGGAAAAGAATATTAAAAGATCGCAAGATCCAAAACTTTGATCTAGAAGCCTAAGAATTTTTATCTTTTTAATTTACGTAGGACCATTGCATATTGAAAGCACGTCTAAAGCAATTATCCTTCAATAATTTTATCTAGCTAACCCATCAGTGAAGGAGAATTTAAGACAATTTTGGCCTTTTTTATCATTTAGTTGTCCAGAGTCACATTCATTTTCTACTTGGGAAAAACCATATGCACATAATAGATGACCAAATGAAACAATGAATAACACAATATGATGTGGCAAAATTGTGACAGTTGATGTTGTCTATGGTGCAACAGGTGAGAAAATAGGTTCCTGCCAAGCATCCATTTTGTAATCATGGTGTTCTAAGAACATAAGTTGTGCGTCTTCTTTGATGCTTTTTAACATTTGAGTCATTCCTTAGGCGCCTGTACTCTTCCACCTGCCAGAGTACCCCAGGATTACAGGCCCCTTAAGTTTATAGGAATAGGTAGATGCATGACTTGACACTAGCGAAGAAGTCCCTCTATTGAATGATAAATACAAGCGACTCATCCAGGCAAAGAGAGAGATCTAAATCAAAATAGACCCCCCTTTGAAATGCCAATTTGATAGTGCTCTTTCGTTTATTAGCTTCGCTGGTTTTGAACTTTCCCAGTCTCAAGCATAGATATATGTATATATATTTTATTTTTTTAAAAAAATGGGACAAGCATTGGGATCCTGTAGTTCAATTTTTTAATATGTAAACTAATGATGTTGAAAAAAGTTGTTCAACTGGAGCGGTTTATCGCAGAAATAATGTCAAGGTGCTGGCTCCCAAGTTGGGAAGCCCATTTGTTGTCGGATGCAAAGCTTCACACCTCTACTAAGATCATATCATCGTACTGCCAAATTGGTCAAGGCAAAATCCATCTGCGAAGATTTTCAAAGACAATTCTCACTGAATAGTGCTTCTTCACGTGTTCATTCTAAACAAGGTAAGATTCTAAAGGTGGTTAATTTCTCTACTCTTTAGAGAGGGGGGGGGGTAAAGATCCATTGATGTGATTGTTTTCTTCAATATTGCACTGCTAATGCATGGAGAAAGAGGCAAGATGCAACTGGACAGCTTGATTTTCATGACATGTATGCAAGAATACTTAGCAGTCATCAGTTTATCTGCCTATTCAGTCATTTCAGTTCGACAAAAGAATATCATTTTACATGTTGTATCCATAATCCATGGCATCCATGGCATGCATATATAAGCATCACAGTATTACTTGCCTCTCTTTGCTTCTGCTTTCTGGAAGGAAGAAATTAACCTTCAGAAATATAAAAGCTCTTCATCTCTGTGACTTTCCAGCGATTCTGGGTTGGCATTCTATTTTTATTTTAAAATACAAATAGAATCTCCGGAAAATTAGTATACATTTGTGCAGTACATATCAGTCTCATGACAAGATATGCGTGTGAAAGAGTGGTTTGACTAAATTTTTGTTTTGAACTTAAAATAGAACGCCCACGTGGCAAGACATCAGCCTACAATATCTATTGTATATTGCATTATTGTGAAACTGTTACTTTTAAGTTTTTCTTCTTATTCTTTCAAGTGGCATTATTACGGGAAAAACATCTCCTTGAAATGCCAAGCACCTTGTAGTATTTTTGGGGGCACATTGGTGAGATAATTTGACTTTAGCAATCAAGTATTACTGCTCTTCTTCTGTTTGAAAACCAGGTCAATATGTTACATCTTCTAACAAGCATTATAATTCTCATTGGCGTATGAACTGATGTGCTTACCTAATTCCTAGGCGTCTTGAGTCTCCAAAAAGTGTAGATATTTGACTTAAAGTTGATAGTAGTATTTTCAGAATTGATAATTTCCACTTATGATTTTCTATAATACAGAATCGGAGCCCGATCTCCAATAAAACCGTGCCACTATTTCCACTTATGATTTTCTATAATACAGAATCGGAGCCCGATCTCCAATAAAACCGTGCCACCTCACCTAGTGGCACGGTTTTATTGGAGATCGGGCCTGATCTGTTTCTAGACTCATTTGCACCGGGCAATTGGGCAAATGAAGCTATGATTTTTCTGTAAGTTGATAGTTTTTGCCTCAAGCAATAAGTGATCATAACTCTTCGACTTGACTAACATGACTAGTGGTGATAAAGTGTTTTATTTTCTTTGTTGCAGTTGAATGCCCCTCATCAGTAGAATTCTGTTTTTTTGAAGGGTCATTTGTTCCCTGTGGAGCTCTTGGGAAACAAGTGGGTTGCCTTTCTAAAAGCCATTCTCCAATAGAACCCGTACAACCGGAAAAAGACATCACCTTTCTTCTTGTTAATTAAATGCATGTATTTGCTTTTGGGGAATATTTTGTGGCCTAACTTCTTGCCAACATAATATAAACGCCAAAGTTCAATTTTCCTTTGTTGTATGAAATTCCACTAATCGACTGCGTCTGCCTCATATTCTTTCCTGTCATTTTCAACGCATTTGCAGATATTGACATCATCATGTCTTGGCACCATTTTTATGTATAAGTATTAAGGAGAAATAGAATATGAGTAGAACACGTGAATTTTTATAGAAACCTCACCTCTTCCCTTACGGAGTTCAAACTGTCACGTGACTGCACAACATTGAGTATTGAAATCGGAGCTCAAATTGCCACGTGGCTGTACAGCCACGAGATAGTTTGAGCTTTGTAGTTTGAGCTTTGTAAGGGAGAGGTGAAATTTTCATAGTCACACCGTATTCTTTAGTGAAGTAAATACTATTGTGTGCTTTTTGATTTTATCACACAATTTGTCATATCACTATCATGTCAAGTAGGGATGAATAATATTATTCTAATTTTGAATCAATTCAACGAAAGTAAATTGAACAAGGTCTTCTTCACCTTCTCTATTAAGGTGTTTGAATTGTCTCTTGTCATTCTCAACATCAAATTTCATATTTTCTGGAATTCACAATGCCCGTGTTAGCCTTTGCGGTAGAATAAGAAATAAGTGATGAAGATTTGTATAATGCAGATGGATAAAAATTCATTCCTCTGAGACTCCCAAGTCTTCCCAAGTTATGTCATAATTTTTATTATGGAAACAACCATGCGGAAAAAGCAAGAAATTAGTGAAATCGCTAAATCAATGATATTGATTCTGTTCAAACGCATTAGAACAGAGACGCCGATACAACAAATCATTGCAAATCCTAGAGTGTAGCATAGCAGTAGAAGAATTTCTGAGATCTTAATCTGGTCAGAAAATCAAACAATTGTTTCCAAAAACTTGCATAAATTCGAACCAAAATCCAATTTTTCTGGGTTGTAAGGTGCGCTAATTCTTCAACTTAGTGGTGTTTGGTTGTGTTCTTCAAGAGCAGGGCTCGCAACTCAGCGGCATCAATCTCCTTGGCGTGACTCTCCGGCCGGTAGTATCCCGTGACGGGATCCGGTACCCACGAAGTCTTGGTTGATTCCTCAACTCCCTTCTTTAACATCACACTCGGAGCCCCTCCCCTGATGCTGCTGGCCGCAGCACCCTGTGAAGCGGCAGCCGCCGCATAACTTCTCCTGTACAAAGATTCATCCAAAAATCACATCAATAATCACTTCCAGTTTCCAAGATACAAAAATCCAATAAAGAAAGAAAGAGAGCAAACACTTATTCTGATAATAGCTCTGTTATCTGTGGAGACTTGAGCATTTAATCAAATACCTGGTGATGAAAGAAGAGACAGTCTTAGCGCCAGAGAAAAAGGAAGCCATCTTCTTCTTGTAAATAGAAGTCGTGAAAGAATTGAAAAGAAAGCTCAAATCTGCTGCAGAAGGCAAATGGAGAAGAAAAAAATGCTTCGAGGGGTGAACTTTGAGTGCAATGAACGAGAAGAGGCCGCCTTATTTATAACGAAACCAGAGGGGTCCCCGAACGAGAGAAGAAAGTGCAAGGAATATAGCGGGACAGCCTCAAGGTGGCTTCTAGGCATATATAAAGGGTTAATTTTCTTCTCGTGCTCATTGACCCTCCCCAAGTGGCCAAGTCAACCCCACTTAAGTCATTTCTAGTTGGAATCTAGGCATTGTTTGGTTGGATTGTGTTAAGATGAAAAGTTTTCAAAATCTCCGGGGAGGTTTTAGTACAAAACCTTCTGGACATGGATCGGTCTTCTATCACAGATGAGTTCTCTCATGTAGTGCGTGCGGAAAAATAACGTGTGCCCAAAATATGGAATGACTGGTTGACCCTACGGCAGCATAGTTTGGCTTTAATAAAAATTTAAAATTTGTGATTATAAATGAACAGTTGTTAAATTAGTGACAGATAAAATTATGACGTGAATTGAAAAAGAAAATCAGAAAGCCGACTAAAATTTCCCAGGCCTATTTTTTGAAGACTTTTCCGTGATTTTGATATATATATCTAACGAATATTTTTATCTCTGCAAAAAAATCAGTTTTCTTATCTTATTATTGACATTGATTTTTAATAAAAATTATAATGAAATGAAATAAGTAGTGTATATTTAATAGAAGTTTAAAATTTACAGTTATAAATTTACAACTGTCAAATCAATAATAGGTGGAATTATAAAGAGAATTGATAAAAAAAATCAAACAAGCCCTGACTTTTTTTACACAGGGTCTGACTGTCAATAGAAATCAGTCAAGTCACTGGTCAGGCTATGGAGAGCTTACTTCTCTCCTTATGGAGTGAAAACTGCCACATGGTCACCTCAATTCCCCATCCCCCAATCACATGCAGCTACATGACAGTTTCCACTCCGTAAGGGGAGAGGTAAGCTCTTATTAGAAAATTTCATCAAATCACTCACATCAGAGATGTGACTTGACTGATTTCTATTAGTATTTGGACTCTATACACGAAGCCCTATCTGCTTAATTACAAATGGGGTTAATTTCACAAGAGGTCCTCAACCTTTGAGCTAATAATCGGTTTCACCTCTAACATTTTTTTCTATTCTAACTTTTTTATAAATGCGCACAATAAGTCTTTTTTGACACTGCTCCCTCAACTTTTTATGAAAAATGACGGTTATACCCTTCTAACTTTTTTATTTTATAAACAAAACATTTGAAAATTAAAAAAAACCAACCCTACCCCACTCTCAACGGCCACCCACCCATAGGAATGACAATTCTATACTCAATACAATATACCCGCGGGTACCCGCCCTAAACGGGGTGGGTATTGCCCGCCCTGTTAAGTAATGGAAGAGGATACGAGGTGAAGAATTTCGCCTCGATTACTTATCGTGTCAGGAATGGGTAATGGCGGCCCGACCCATCCCGACCCTGGTACCCGAATTTATTTCTTTTTTTTTAATACTTGGTAAAAAAAAAGAAATTTTGAGCTGTATGATTGTGAAGTTTCGAACCCAAATGACCAAAGATAAAACTCAACCATTTTGCCAAATGTTTTTTGTAAATGTTTTTTCATGTAGTTTCTTTTTTTAAATAAAATTTTTCAGATTTTTCTTAATGGGACAGATAATGGGTATTTTTCTAGTACCCATACTGAACCTCCTCTGTCTGTACCGGACTGTGGAGGTTTTCTTAACGGAAAGGGTACGGGAGAAGGGATACCAGACCCATTGCCATTCCTACTCACCCACCCAACTTACTACCAGAAACAGCAGCTGCTGCCATTTCTGGTAGCGTTTTTTGGGAGGGGACCCCCCTCCCAATTTGCTTCCAGACGACAGCAACTGGGAAGGGGTGAAGTTTTTTTGGAGTTGCTGCCATCTCCGGCAGCAAATGGGTGGTGAAGTTTTTTGGGAAGGGGTGCCCCCAAAAATTTGCTGTCGTCTCCAGCGGCAAATGGGAGGAGGGGTGATTCAGCCCCCTAAAACGCTACCAGAAATGACAGCAGCAGTGTTCTTGCCGCCAAATTGCTGTCGTTTCCAACAAGTTAAGAGGGAAGGTGCGGTGCTGGGCAAGGTGGGATTGGGTGTCTTCCTTTTTATTTGAATTTTTTATTATTTTTAATATTTTTAAATATTTTGCTTATAAAATTAAAAAGTTAAAATAGTATAACAGTCATTTCTATGAAAAGTTGAGAGAGTAGTACTAAAAGGGACTTACCATGTACATTTATAAAAGTTGGGGACCCAACAGAGTAAAAAAAAGATTGAGAATGAAACCGATTCTTAATTCAAAGATTAGGGACCTTTTGAGAAATTAACCCATTAGAAATCACCACCAGAAAAAAAAACAGACAGATAATGTAACAACATAGACGTGTCTATATAATTATCATGGGTGTAAAGGGATAGGTGATGTGTCAAAAATAAATTCTACTGTGTGTCAATTTTATTAAACTTTTTATGTGCATTTTTATTTAAATAACGTTGATAATATTTAAATGGCCTTTACGCGTTGAGTGGTGTCCCAATAAAGTGTTCAATAAGGAAAAATGGTTCAAAATTATTTTTGACCAAGTAGACTCCACTTTGTTCGGTGTTCCTTTGTCAAAATCTTTGTCAAACCACATTTGAAGGTTGTAATCCTTGGTGACGCCATGGCGGCATGTGGTTGTTATTATATATTAATAACCTTAGTATTAAATTATTATTATTATTATAACTTTTTATCTTCAAGGAATTTTAGGTTATCTTTGTCCGCAGCCGTGCCATACAAAACAACCGGCAGCATTCTTCTATTTTTAAAAGTAAAAATAAAACCACAAAAGGTGGTTTTATTCTCCCGTTGTTGACATTGGTCAATCTTATTTGCGCTTCTCTTTCCTTGTGCTACCATATAATTTTTTGATGATACTAAAATAGACCAAGGCCCGATAATAATAATAATAATAATAATAATTTAATATTAAGGATTAGCGTTTATGTAGTACGATAATTGCTCCATTAACCCTATCCTAAATAGTGGGACTAAGGCATTTGATTAGCACAAATATTCTCGATACATTGAATGAGTCACCACTTGGTTAACTCCCTCAATATTTTCTTCTATCTAGTCACCACGAATATCCTACGTGCTTGAAGTTGTCAATATATTACAAGTGGCAGAGAAAATAGAAAAAAATTAGTTGTGCGGTTTCAAATTGTCTCAATCAATCCTTACCCGTGTTGTACCAAAACGTTCAAGTTCAGAGAATAACCTAAAATTGAAAAACGTAAAAGAAAAATATAACATACGATTTGATGTTTTATTTGCTAAGTTGGTCAAATGTTCATGTAACATTTAGAAAGAATTTAACTCTCAAATATGCTACGTGGTCATTATTTTGCTAATAATTGCTTGAATTACATTGGAAGATCTCAAGGTTGACGCTCAAATGTCAATTAAAGAAAGAATTTAGTTACTAATTGATATGAATCAAAAGTTTAGCGACTTAATTATAAGCCAATATAAAGTATAAAGATTTTTGCGCGCAATAAACGTGTGAACCACGTTAAGCCAAGTCACCCCTGTGTACGGTGCCGGACTGTGCCAAGTATCGCGACGTGATTGGCGGAACTCAAAAGTTTATTAAAAACAACTAAATCTTAACTATTATACAAAGGGTTTAAGGGTCCTCAAAATTTTCAAATCCCCCAAACCATTCACTTTCTCTCTCAAAACCCTAAAATTCGTCCATGCCTATTCTAGAGAGGAAAAATGCCTTAAAAACCTATCAAGCACCTAGTTTTACACTTGGAAAAGGTTCATAACCATATATAGTTAGATCTCAACTTGAAAATAGCTTTAAATGAGAAATATCAAAGCTTTAATGACACTTTTCCCATTTGGGATTATTCGATAAATATTTGAAGTGAATAACATATGTCTTTGGCTCTTTCATTGGTTCCATCTTTTGGCTCTCTCTTTCGGTTCTCTCTCTTGTTTGGAACTCGTGCCCCTGTTATTTGTATTTGACCTTTGATAATTGTTGGTGTATCATTGCTTTAGATAAATCATTGTTACTTGCTCTTGGGCCTTGCTAGTAGCGCCGTCAACCCATCTTGCATTGTATCTGTATTGTTTTGTGGTATTATGACCTTACTATGCAGTCTTGATCATTTTGTATAATTGTATCGTATGACTTATGGGTAGAGGCTAAACTAGTGATGTGCCTAAACTTTGTATCTTTGTATCTTTGTCAATCTGTGATTCTTTTTTCATTGTATTACGCGAGCCAATACATGTTATTTACTGAGTACTTTGTACTAACTTCTCATCTTCTATAATTCTGTAGGTACTGAATTTAGAGTTTTGTAGTCAGATTGTCTCAAAAGTAGAGAAGATGCATGTATGTGATCAAGATTTCAGTGTGTAGCCGAGGTTTCGTTGTGGGTAGCTCACAATACATTTAATTATCAGAGTGCGCAGTGAAAGCGTCTCAATACTTTTGAATTGTATTTGTAAAGTCTCGCCCTCGATTTTGAATTAAAATAACGCTCTCCTACTGATATTATGAGATAATATGGTAATAAAATTGGGGGCGTGACAATTCATGTTAGGGAATTGTTTCTATTTCAAAATGGAGATAAATATTAAGGAAAGGAATAGTAGAGTTTTTACTATTTTGATCAAATTACAAGTGTGGGGTGCTTGTAGCCTAAATGTTTGACACACACACACATATATATATGCATAAAAATATGCATGCATATAGGCAAAATAAAATTCTTGTTATAAAATAACAATAGTTTGCTAAACCCTAAAGCACGGAAGGAGACACTGCTAGGAGTTTTTTTAAATACTGCTATTTTCGTCAATTCTTGAATTTTCCCTTTCCGAGCACTACCGAGGCCCATTTAACGCGGTCCGGATGCAGCTCGTACAAAAGTCCCAAACCCAATTCCAACCATACAGTTTGGCCGCTCGAACTCTCTGTTCGAAGTTTTGTTTGTTAATTCCACCGGAAAAATAGTGGCCATGGCCGAGAATACCCCCACCGGAGGCGATATTCCTCCGAACATGACTATTTACATTAATAACCTGATTGAAAAAATCAAGCTCGATGGTATGTGTGCCCACTTCCATTGGCGCATTACGTTTTTTACCTGCAACTAGATGTGTGTGATTATCTTTTGTGAGTATCTTTGAACTGTGTTACGTGTTTCAGATTAATTATTAGTTAGTAGTTTCTTTTTAGAATTGAAGAAATCGCTTCACGCTGTGTTTTCGCAATTTGGGAAAATATTGGAGGTTTTGGCATTCAAAACCCTAAAGAGATCGGACAAGCTTGGGTGGTTTTCGAGGATGCCTCTTCTGCCGCTAATGCGCTTCGACAGATGCAGGGATTCCCGTTTTATGACAAGCCCATGGTAGGATGCTTTGCTTCCCATTCTTGATTATCTGACTTCCATTCAGTTATATAATAAGGTCTTGTCATTTTGGAAATTTGATCACGTTGTTTCAGAAACCGATCTAATGTTCTTTTGGTAGCGAATATTAAGCTCTGTTGTGTCCGGTAGTTGCGTTCTTGCTCGCAAGTGAATATTATGGTTGACGTGATTTAGTTGTAATTTGTAACGGAATACCATTAGGCCATATATAATTTTAATCTTGGCAACATAATTTGTTGTTTAATTCTCATTTCTCATTATCAAGCAACATGCAATTAATTGGCTCTCTCATAGAACAGCAAAAAGAAGCGTAATTTATTGCACCCTAAAGGTGGATATTTATTTATGAAATAGTATCACTCCACTAAAGTTCTCTATACGCGATCTTTTTTCTCACGCACTGTTTACCCAAAGGATTATGGGAAATCATGGGACATACCTTTGCGCATGGATAATAGGAAAAATCTTTCTTGAGGTGCATTATAAAATTTTTAGGTGTCAACTACAAGGATACAAGCAAACCATATAAAATAAGAACTGACCATATTTTGGGTGTGGCTGTTGAGTAGCATATTGCAGCCAAAGTTTGGGAGAATGAACTAGATGGTTTAGCTCGGGTGAAATGTCATTGGATGCATGGATGGCAAACTTCTTGAAAGTAGTACTGGTGGTGAGCCTAGAGGAAGGCATCAAATGTAAATTTATTATTATTTGGAATTTGGATTGTGGAACTCTAGCTTAGAATCTTCTGTGGTCTACTTAGAAGTATGCATATAGCTGCTCCAAGTAGATATATCATAGTTCATAAAGCTAAGTTGAGAAATAAATTTCTTGTAACTGCTGCGGTATTAGATTTGAATGGATAATTGCCACTTGTCATCTTTTTGTTTTCTTTTACAATGCATCTGTGTGGTATTATTGCATCTTCTTGTGTTCGTATGCTTATATAAGAGAAAAGCCATCTCATGTAGTGATTCAAGGTTAAACTATGGGATCTTCTTAGAACCTTTGGTGTTTGCTCAATGACTCATTAGTACTTTCCTGCATGGGTCAATTTCAAATGTGATTCCATTTATAATTTGCATGATGGTTCTCAATTTCTGATTAGAGAAAAGGGATTGTAGCCCACGTTGAACTTGATGAGCGCAATTGAATCTCCCTTGCTTTACTTTCTTTTTTCTTTTCTTTTTCCTCCAATAACGCATGCACATTTGTTTTGTTCCAATCATCCACCTTTTACTTGTATTGGTTTGGATGATGTGTTATGTAATTTTTGTTTGCTGGCTTTCATAACATCAATTTATATCTATGGGACCTTTACTCTACTGGATATAAAATATATGGTTTTCCGGGTGTGTGTTTATTACAGCGGATACAATATGCGAAGACAAAATCAGATATCATAGCAAAGGCAGATGGTACTTTTGTGCCTCGAGAAAAAAGAAAGAAGCATGATGACAGAGGTAAAGCATCTTTTTTTGGTACATATCTGATATCAGTATCACTAATTAGTAAATAACTGAACTATTTTTCAATGAAGACAACACATTGTTTTCTATCACAAGCAAGCACTCTGTAAGAAAATGTCAATTAGCTGAAGTGATATCAAATTATCAACTGATATTCAAATCCGTTCCTTTTGTTCACTTATAGGCAGTTTGTCACCACACATTATAAATTATAAACCACTAATTTATGAATTAAGTTGGTAAAACGTCATATTTGCCCACATATTTTCTAGAATTTCAAACTAATGTCCTCTTTTTCTATCTATTTATAATTTAAAACAACTTATAATCTATCACAAAGGCGGCATTAGTTATCATTTTTGTTTCCATGCACGTACTTATTGGCTTGGATGCCATGGAGGCTGCTTCAACTACACAAAATCAGAAATCATTTTGTTCCTAGTACTGAGTGATTCAAACCCTTTATGTGAAAGGATGTTCTATTCATGAATTTATTGGAGTGATCTGTTAAATTCTGATTCAGTTTGCCAACTATAATCTAAATTAGTTTATCATAAATGTTTAGGTATGCACATAAGACGAATTTTTGGGTGGGTATGACATGTATATAATTCTGCTGAAGTTCATGTGCTATTACATGTATAAAGTTGTTACTACTTCTACATGCATTTGCAGAAATATGGCCGTAAATGGTGCCTGACTGAACAGATCACAGCATACCATTATTAGTGTTCCCAGAAACTTTATTTTTTAGAATAACGACACGAGTGTAAGATTTATTATCTTTGAGAAAGGAAATGCAAGCAGAATATAAGTAAAGGTTGACTTGAAAATTAAAATGCTACTCTGCATTGAGTTCATGATTCTGTTCTCATTTATAAATTCTCCTTTGTTAACTATAATTTCGCTTGTGCTACAGGAAGAAAGAAAAAGGAGCAGCATGATGCTTCGAATCCAGCATATGCTGGTACCTATGGTGGCGCTCCTCCGGTAAGCATCCGATCTCTCAAGGATAACCTCCCTGACTCTTTATGAATATCTATCAGAATGAACTGTGTTGAAATTCAAAGTGATTATTACTTGCAGTATCATCATTCGGTTAGGCCATCAACTGTTTGCTGATTAGCTTACGGAAGATTTTTGGGAAAATGCTTGGTGGTAGGCAGTAGCGTATATTTGTTTAACTGGGCGAAAGAGTAGAAAAATGCAGAAGTGTAGAGTGCATACTCGAATACTTCTGAAATCCCCATAACCATTCTGAATTTATACGGCCCTAGGAATTCATTATGAAAGCAGATCATCTATCTCCTACGATATTTCCTTCGATGCGGTCTCAGATCTCATCAGTATATAGGTTAGATATTTCCAGATCGCATGATCAGATCTATGACCATTTTGCCAGGAAATGAAAGCAGAAATGCTGGAACAGTTTTACTAGAATCTCATGAATTCTGGAATGCTAGAAAACTGGGAAACTTTTAAGATAGAGTTAGCAACTAAAATGGTGAAATGTTATTTCTTTCTGTGCATGGGGTCGGGTTGCTTTCCAAGAATCAACCTGTGGAGTTCTAAATCCACATTTGTTTTTGTTATTATAGGTTCTTGTCAAAATTGGTGAGTGAATAAAGCGTACCTACCTTATCACATTCTTGATCTTCATAAGAAAATATATATTAATTTCACCAAAGCTATGATCTTGTGCAGCAATGCTGTATATAAAAGAAATATAGAGTCCCAAAGTGGTTCAATCCTGAGGAAGCCCATTTAAGATCAACTCCACATTATTAAAAAGAAGAAAGAGAGGGGAGGATGGCCGCCAGGGGTTTTTCTCTTTCTCGTTTTTTTTCCCCTTCCTTTTTTTTTTTTTTTTTTTTTGGGGTGGGGTTGGGGGTGATTATAAACAATAGAAGGTCAAACTATAGTTGTTTATGACAAACCAAACTCAAGAATTAAACGTCTTAAATGCTCGGCTTGAACCTCATATTTGTTCTATTTAGCGATTGATGATTTGTAAATGCCTTTCTCATTTTTCATTGAGATATGTGAAGTTGGCTCAGCGTGTATGATTCTCTTTATTTATTTCAAGCAAACTCAATGAGAAGCCTTCCCTTTACATATGTTGCAGCTGTCTCAAATACCATATATGGG
>CAVNYN010270446.1:0-40222 GCA_963692815.1 Nyctanthes arbor-tristis
TTAGGTTGCTCTCAGTGCTGCGGTGTTGAAAGGGAATTCAATCCGAAGAGTTCTGGTGAGAGAAGCACAGAACCATTCTGCATCTGCTGTTATAGTGGGGATAACTAAGTTTGTTGCTCTTGGGTGAGTACAACACAAGTAATTGTTTCCACTATATTCATACTCATCAGTTCGTTTTCCTGTAATCTTTGAGTATATGTTTCAATACTGAGAGTATCTTTTCTCAGGGGTTGGGCTTCCGTTGCTAAATATTGTGCACGGCAACTACCGTCGACTACTGAAGTCATGGCAATTCACAATGGAAAAGTTGTATTCAGTAGGAGTTCCGTAAACCCACGTGAAGGTCTGAATTCTGTTCCGTAATAGGTGAGAAAATATTAAACTGATGATTCAGTTTATAATGCATACATTTTCATGATGCCAGGTGCCGGGATAGATCCAAAGCCCAGTCTTTATTTAACTGGGAACCCCACCTTCAAAGATAATCAGTCTGAATCCTGTGAATCTGAAATATCAGACATGGGAAGGCTCAGTTATGATGGCTTCCAGACCTCCAAAGATGAAGTTTTTGGCCTTGTTGGCAGGCACAGAAAAGGTTCTCTAAGTTCCATTTCTCTTCCTGCTGAGGATTTTACGCAGCAGAGGCCAGGTTGGCCCCTTCTCCAAACAGCTAGTTCCGTAACCCAACCAAGTCTTGAAGCAAGAAAAATGTCGGTGGTACAGTGGGTAATGAGATTACCAAGTCGATCTTTGGTAGAAGTTTCTGAATACAGGTCCAACCCTGGTAAGACTGGGGATATTTTGTGGCGTGAAAGTGGAAACTTTACAGCCAATCCTACAGTAGACATAATATCTCGTATTGAAGGGCTTCCCCAGGAGTTGGAGCTTGTACTCAAAACAAATCCACTTAGCTGCAAATGGTTCAGCTACGATGTGCTTAGGATGTCATCTTCTTCATTCTCTACAGGTTATATTCATAAGCACCACCCCGCTCCCACATACCTGCTGTAGGAAGTCTCTGATAAAAAATGCTACTTTTATCTTTTTCACCTTTTATTTCCCTAAGAGTTTAAACTTGCAGTTGTTTGAATGATGCAGGCAGCCTCATCGGACAAGGAGGGTGTAATTCTGTCTACAGGGGGCTTCTCCCTGATGGAAAACATGTGGCAATAAAGATTTCGAGATCATCAAAGGAAGCCTGGAAGGATTTTACCCTGGAAGTTGATATAATGACCACATTGAAGCACAAAAGAATCACTTCTTTGCTTGGAATTTGTGTAGAAGACACTAAGTTAATCTCTGTTTATGACTTTTTATCTCAAGGAAATTTAGAAGAGAACCTGCATGGTAAGTTTAAGGAAATATATGCATCCTATTTGCCTTGATAATTCCTCTATATGTGTAGACCCTAATATGATTGCACAAGCAGGTAATCAAAAGGAAAAATCTTTTTTGCAATGGGAAGTAAGATTCAAAATAGCCGTTGGGATTGCTGAAGCTTTGAATTACCTGCACAATGAATGTCCAAGGCCTGTTATCCATAGAGACGTCAAATCTTCCAACATTCTTATTACCAACGAATTAGAACCAAAGGTAGATCAAACTGAAATCTCTGATAATCAATCAAAAATCAACATTTTGAATTTTTTGGAATAATATTTGCTTTGCTGAACAGTTAGCTGACTTCGGATTGGCAATATGGGGACCTACATCAGACTCTTTCGTGACTGATAGTGATGTGGTGGGAACCTTTGGCTATCTCGCTCCAGAGTATTTTATGTATGGGAAAGTCAGCGACAAGATTGATGTATATGCATTTGGAGTAGTTCTACTAGAATTGCTATCAGGAAGAAAACCGATTGGCATAGAGACTCCAAAAGGTCAAGACAGCTTGGTCATGTGGGTAAGAACTTATTGACAACACAAAATTTGTTTTCAGTTTATTATAAATGCACTTTTTTTTTACTAATTCCTGTGTTTAGGCTAAGCCTATACTGGAATCTGGGGATCTGAAAAACATGTTGGATCCAGATTTAGTAGATAATATTGACGAGGATCAATTGCAAAGAATGGCTCTAGCGGCAACTCTTTGTCTAACACAGGCATCCCGCATTCGTCCCAAAATGTGCCAGGTATGAAGTTTTGTCTTCCAAATTGGAACTTCCGATTGTCACATGTCCGTATTTAAGTCCCCGGTTTCCTGAGTTTCAAATTGAAATCGAAAGGGGCCTTTTTTTATGTTTCATTTTCATGAGAGCTTAATTCCAAACAATTAACCTGAATGTGGTTGTCTTTCTGGTTATATTCAGATACTTGGCATCCTAACAGGGGAAAGAGATATATACGGTGAAGTGAAGCCCCATCATGGGAATCAAGATAATTCTGAAAACCTGGATGATAATGACGATGAAGTTTATCCAGATTCAAGTGCAGAATCCCATTTAAGCCTTGCATTTCTTGACGTAAATGACAGTTCTACATCATTAAGCAGTACGGAGCAAAACAGCCCGCTTTCTGTTGAAGATTACTTGAGAAAAGGATGGAGCAGATCCTCAAGTTTAGCGTAGTCTTTATAGTGTGTAGTTTGTACATGTAAGAACGCATTGTCTGCACCCAATAATGAGGTGTTGTGTTGATGTAATGAAAATAAATTTTCGTGTAGCTTCTTTTGCAGAAGCTCCAAATTTCAGGTTATCTCCATTTGCATCATAAGAAAATTTCAGTCAAAACCGTGTGGAGAAGAATAATTAGGGGAAAAAAAAGCTTGATTATTATAGTAGAGCTTCACAACAAGCGTGCACTAAGGTATGTTATATAATTCTTGTATGACAAGTCCATTAGAATTGTGACAAGAAGACATGAAAATCAGATGTACTGTAAGGCTTACTAGGGCATCGTTGATTTACATAAGGAATGAAGATCTGATGTACTTCTATTTTTAATTCACTAGGGCTTTTTATGTTTAAATGGATAACAGGAGCTTGATGTCCTCAGCAATCAGATGTCATCGTTTTTGGATGAAGTGAAAGCTCAGGAAAGTTGCTCGCTTAACTTGGATGAGTTTCTTTAAAATGCCATCAATTTAGATGCAGTCAATGCTCGGGCCTGTTGCTCATTTAACATGGATGAGTTTCTCTGGTCAGACATACCCATGCCCATGCCCATGCTTGCGCTACAGTTGGTCCAGATAACTCCCACAGGCACACCAGTTAACTATTGTTAGCATAGTATATATTAGTATACCATTTTTTATCGTAGTATTTAGTCCTTGTTTTTTGAAGAGTCAACGTGATTTTTGTCTTTCCCTTTGTTTTCTTCTCTTTGCTCTGTTGCTCTTTGATTTGATTCCTGGTGTAATAACACTTTGGTGTTAATTATTCACTTTGGTTGATATTATTTCACAACCATGTCCATGCGCAACTTATGCCAGCTTCTAGTGAAGTTCCTTATACCTAAGTCAGTGGAGAAAATTCTAAGAAATAAATCAAATGATCTGTAGGTAATTGTGAAGCCATGCACAAGTATAGCGGGAAGAAGAGCCTACAACGAAGAGGCTTCAGGATCAGGCTTTATGGGAGGCCGAGTATGCTAGGCTCTAGTGCTTGCTGGTGGATATTAGAGGAAGAAATGAAGGCGAAATTGGATCATTCCCATACCAGGAGGCCCCTGGCAAATGATAGTCTTGGTGGTACCTGTGTGATGAATCCATGTAACAGACAGCCCACTGATGAGCTTCATAATCATTGCCTTCACCTAGGATCAGAGATTCAGAAGATGTTCTAATAAGCCTCAATGACTCTGGATTTGACGATCTGGAATGTTGGGGAAATCAAACTTCTGTTTTAAGTATTGGGAAAAATAATAATTCATGACTATTTGCACATATTGTAAACTTTTGTATTCTCTCATGACTGATTGTGTTCATTATCTATGCTAGTTTGTAGTTAAGATATTTCTAGTAATCAGATTCAGGTATATCTATAATGTAGAGTAGTTATTATGAGATCTTCATAACACTTGTATAAATACTGAACATTTTATCATAATAATAGATGACATAAGGGATTTTTCTGGTTGTGGAATTGGAAAAAGCTAATGGTATGCATCTACTGGCAATACATTTATTTAAAGGGATGATGATGATAATAATAATAATAAGAGAAGAGGTAAATTTTGTTTTCTAGTTTGACCTGCCTGCATTGTTGGCTTCTTCTGTCTCCATTAACTGGAGTCCCAACATTGCCCGTCTAACCAATGGAAAAGGAAAGTAGATGATGATATTTTTCACTTAATGGAGATGCATGTTCTTCTTTGATAGAGTTTATTAATTTGAATTATCAACATGTTCTTGTCACAAAAGATTATGTTCATGATCCAGAACAACTGCAACATCAATAACTGCATCTCTGATCTTTCCAATGTCACATCCTACGGCTTGGCTAAGTTAGTGGTCGAGTACGAGGAAGCCACCGCTATTAATGAGGAGCTGATCTCGTTTGAGACCAACTTTTTGAGAGTTAATCACGGAAAATCTCTATCGTCCCTACATTGTTACCTCAAATGGTATGGTTACATCTCTTCTCACCTTGACACATTATAATGAATTTTAATAAACTATAGGTTGTCAACTTATATAGTTGCTAAAAGGCATCCTTGCCGGATGCATATGGTTAGATCTCTTCATGCCCTAGCGCATTGTGATGAATTTTTCAGGAGGATTGGCTAGATTATCTGTATGTTGTTCTAAAGTTTGGACTTATTACAGAATGGAAGTTTGTCCAAAGACAACAACTGAGGACTAGGAACAGAAATGTCAGGACTTCATTCTACTTGTCTAATTACAGAACTGGTAGTTGTATTTGCGTGGGTTCATTTACCTAGCTTGACATTAGATGAGATGGAACGATGCACGTATTTCCTACATATTGATTTGTTATCTAGTTTTGTTGCCATTACGATGAACTAAACCTGATTTCTGGTGACTTACTTTTGGTTGAACTGTTGTCTTCGTTTCTTATACTTCATCAGGAGGGCCACATGTGAATGGAAATTGAAACTCTGGAACGGTATGATATCTTGAATCTTAAGCTACCGCCATCCACGAGCCAGTTCCATGTTTATTATGGCAAGTCATTTGGAGGTGAGATGAACTTTCCTTAAATCTCACAATTCATAACTCCTGAACATGTTGCCACTCAGCATTTTGCTTTACTAATATGGCTTGTCACGCCCCCCAATTTTAACAATCGCAGAAGCATTTAAACACGTATCTCGATTTAAAATCGAAGGCGAGACTTTACAAATACAATTCAAAAGTATTGAGGCGCTTTCGCTACGCACTCTGATAATTAAATATTCTGTGGGCTACCCAGAACGAAACATCGGCTACGTACCGAAGTCTCGATCATATACATGTATCTTCTACACCTCTGGAACGATTCGGTCACAAAGATTCATAATTCAATACCTACAGAGTTATAGAAGAAGGTGATGAGTACAAAAGTACCCAATGAATAACCAAATATCTTGATTCACCTTTCATTTAAAAAGATGCATTTTCAAGAAAATCATGAGGTTCACAAAGCCTTTAGATGCACAAAGCCATTGAATACACAAAGCCTTTCGATGCACAAATGGGTCTTGTCACTAGTTAAACTACTACCCGTGGTATATACCTGATTGACCAAGACCACACAGCAATGCCATAAGGATTCAAATTGGCCAAGACCACACAGCAAGGCCACAAAAATTACCACATAGAAAAAATGACAAAGACCACATAGTAAGGTCATGTTCTACGAAGCAATACAAAATGGGTAGAATATTAACTAGCGATACAAATGTAATAAATCAATCTTTCTTTCCATATGATGCATAAAGTTCATATCCAAATTATGAAAACTTAATGCGTGATTAAAATAGAATCAAAGTATCGGTTACTCACCTTTTAATTTGACATTCACCATTCAATAATCTTTCTTACTAATAATCTCCAACTAAATAATAGATCTTTATATTATAAATAGGGAACAATAGATATTTATAGGGGTAAAGGGACGTGGAGGCGTGGATGAAGGGAGCTTTGATTTATTTGCCCTTTTATATAAGTAAGGAATTAATTGTATTTAAATGGCCATTTGAATCCACTAATTGCAAGACTAACAAATGTCCCCTACACTTGACAAATTATCAAAGTTTAAATAATTACTACCAAGTGTCCTATGCACTTGGCAACACTATCAAATTTATTAGTTATAAAAATGACATTTCTTAACACTTGGCAAAAAGAGTCTTATTTACAAATTGTAAAAGTAGCACATGCTTTGTAACAAGTCCATTATTTAGAAAAATAACAAGTGCCTCTAGCATGTCTATTCTTTTGTGATTTAGTTATTACATTTTGAGCCATATTTTCAAATTTAGACATTCATTTGGGTAATAAACTTTTAGTTTTGGACTACAAATAATGACTAATTAAAGTATTTATTCAAATCATTGGCAAAATAATTACCATTTTGCTTAATTTATTGTTAAATTTTACGGGATGTTATATAGCTCCTACAAGTTTGGGTTTTTTTACAGCAAGATTATTCATTAGTAGACTTATAATCCACCCAAGCAATGTTGATGGTAGCAGGAATCAATTTTTTTTTTCTTTTTTCTTTTTTCTGTATTTCTGTGTACTTCTGGGAGGGGATGGTTAGCATCTGTTCACTCGTGGAAAACTTGAACTGATCTTTTTGTACATGACCAAGCTGCTGGATTAATCTGAGAGTACCATACGATGCAAAAGCAATTTTCAAGATATGACTCAATTTTGCCTTGCCGACTTGTTAGTTTTTGGCCTTCAAGCGAATAAGACAGGAAAGCAAGCATATCTGACCTGGATTGCCTGGGTGAAGTCTGTACAGATTTTCTTGAGGGCCTCCGGAGAATAACCTAACCAAGCCTTGACTTGGACTCAAATTAGGACCTGCTAAAAATCCTACGTTTTGAACGGAGGTCCTCATCCCTATAATTTGATAAGGATGATATCTGCATTGGCCATGATAGAGTTTATCTTGTTAGGAGGAGGGTTATGTGAGTACATTATTTAGGGAGCTAAGATGAAGCCGATTGTTTATCAGAATTTACTTTTTGTGTACTGCATCAACAATTTACAGGACACCTTCTGCACTCTTTGATTCGTGGACCTTTGATATTTGATAATAATTTACAAGAAAAAGATAGTTTTCCGTTTGTCAGTTGTTGGACACTTACCAAGCAACAACAAACATCAGACATGGACCAGCGCCAAAAGAAATGAGAAGTTTCCAATTCAACAGAAAGTTGTAAATGTTAGGTGCTCACCATATTGTCATCTATCCATCTAAAATAACACAAACGATTGTGCAAGAGGCATGTTTAGAGGATAACTCGTCTGAAACTAGAAACATTTCAAGTACAATAAGCACTTTGCAAATCGTCCTCATCACGGTAAATGCTCTCAGCCATCTGCCAGACCTGCAGAGTATTGTCCTCTGCTACACTTGAAATGACCCATGGCTCGTTCTTGTTCCATGAGAAGTCAGAAATCTTTGCCTTATGACCACCATGGGAGAAAAGGAGCTCAGGTGGGCCATCTTCAGCTTCCCCTTCCGACTGCTCTTCTCCAACCCTGAAACATTACATCTACATGTTTCATACAAGAGCACACGTTCATACAAGACTTGTGAAACTTTGGAGGACTATGACAACTTATTAGATAAAGTTAAAAAGAAGCCTTAAGGCCGAATTCCAATCCCACAAAGGAAAACACCCTAAAGATAGGAACTATGTAAACATGTAGGTAAGAGAGTTCGAAAGGTTCAAAACTATATTATTTTCTTCCAAATCCATATTCCACTATCGTCCAAAAGACTTCAATACCATTTTTTCACCAGTAAGTTCCTCAACAATTAGACAGAACTTGAATCAGCAGAGGAAGCATGGTATATAAGGTTCCCAGAATCTATTACCTGTTAAGGTCCCAAACCATCAACCTTCTGTCATCGGCCGAAGATGCTAGCACAGTTTCATGGTTAGGATCCCACTCAACCTGGAACACCTCCTCCCTAGGTAAAAAAGAGAAACAGTAAAAAATACTAAGTCCTTCGCCATCGTACTCACATTGGGAGATAAAAAACAGAATGCTTATTGACTTATTATGCTTTATGTCAGCCCCACTTGCATGAATATCTTGGGTCTTTTTTGCCACTCCAATAATTTAAATCGTAGCAGTACCAGTAATAACAACAACAATCGTACTCACATTGGAAGAAAAAGAGAACTCTTATTGATTTATTATGCTTTATGTCAGCCTCACTTGCATGAATGTCTTGGGTCTTTTTTGCCACTCCAAGAATTTAAATGGTAGCAGTAGCGGTAACAACAACATGAAAAGGACGTTATTTTGCATGCTCAACAATTTAATTTTTTCTCCCTAGAAAAAAGAACAGAAACCAACTAATCCGGAAAAACAATGAAGCCCAGTGTATGAATGTAGCAGTATCTCATCATGAATCAAAACTTCCAAACTTATCTTTAGAAAGCAGATATATCATGAATTGTATGCTTTAAAACCATGACGTTAAATCCAAGTCAAGCAACGTACATATGACTACTAAGAGCATGGAGTGGCGAGATCGGAAGTTGCGCAGATCGAAAAGTCCAATGGTTGTATCAGAGGAAGCTGTAGCCAGAACCCACTCACTGATCTGGATTGAATGACAGATAGTTCACCTGGAAATAGCAAGAAAAGTACCATGGTTAATTAAGCAGTTCAACAGCAATGTAAACACTGAAAACATCACTGAGTGCATCAGAGGATAAAGATTACTGTCATTATGCTAACAAGCCAAAGCATGCAAACTAGCATTTGTTATGTCAAATCTCAATTATGTCTTCAATTTCCAATTCGGTTGAGCTGAGCTCAGTGGGAGTACAAGTATTCATGGATTAACCCCAAAAAGTCCAAATTTGTTTATCTTGAACTTTGCAATCAAACCTAAACTAGTATTCACTCAGTTAATTCATCATTTCACGTGAATGCAACAGTAAAATCTGCCATTTCTCAAATCAGAGAGAAAAAGCTGCCGGAAGTGAGTAGAGAAAATCCAGTGGAAAGAGAAAATGCAGCAGCTACTTCACCTCTTTCTCATGGACAACAACAGAATATTGAGGCCTGTTCGTTCTCAAGTCCCAAATCATTAGCTTGCAATCATCTCCCACAGAACCAAACAAATTTTCATTTTTCAAATGCCACGACACATCCTCAACCAAGCTTTCATGGCCCTGGAGAAACGGCCAAAAAAACCAAAAAATAAACCTAATCTTCAGCAGAGCATACAGGGTATTGATACCAATAGAAATATCTCAATGCTAAAATAACAACGACAAGGGTAAATGGAGAATTGAAGTTCAAGTGGCAACCCCATAGACATGGTTTGGTTCAAGCACTTTGTCTTCTGGCATTGCAGAAATATCCCACAAGCAAATTTTGCGATCATTTGAACCGCTCAAAAGACATCCTTCTTTAAATGGACTCCATGACAGCCCATATCCTTCTTTATCATGGCCCCTCAATCTCAAATCAGGATCACAAAAACGCCCTTCGGCATTCGCCAGCTGCTTGGCAGAGTCAAATACATATACTTCAGAACCACTAGTTTTAGCCGCAACCAAAGCTTCATTTTGTGGCATACACCGAGCCCTATTCACTTCCCCATCCACATGTATTTTCTGAACTATCTCTATCTGCATCACATAATAGAGTCAGAAGAAAAGAAAGAGGGTTCATACTAATAAAGGATGAGAAGAGATGCTCTTTTCCAGTGAACACGAATATTTATAAATCAAGGTAGAAGACATGATAAACCAAAATACACGCTCACCGGGAAAAGAAATCTTA
The DNA here is from genome assembly GCA_963692815.1 of Nyctanthes arbor-tristis. Taxonomy (NCBI): domain Eukaryota; kingdom Viridiplantae; phylum Streptophyta; class Magnoliopsida; order Lamiales; family Oleaceae; genus Nyctanthes; species Nyctanthes arbor-tristis. The sequence goes on from CAVNYN010270446.1 coordinate 9,929, forward strand.
CACTAGACATACCAAACCATTTCGCCAAGAGGAGAAATGAAACCTAATTTCATTCAGTAATTTCATCAAACACTAGATGCTAATAAAATTACATCAAATACTCGACGATGATACTTGTAAGCACCAAAAAAAAAAAGGAAATCGCCACAAGAACAAAGAAGACAGAGTAATGAGTGTGTTGGGAAAATAACTACGGGCCTTGGGGATGCAGGAGTTATCCGGTTCCATTTCAGTGGTATCACGGGGAAGGTGGGCCTGTGCGACCATCAGAAAATTAGGAAAGTCATCGGAAGTATGGGTACCCAGTATCATTTTGTGTACTGCGAGAGGACCCTCGATGGACGGAGGCGACGGAAGCCATTGGACGGTTAGAGATGGCCACTCGAGCGCATGGCAGATCACGAGGTCGTATAGTAATGGCGTGTTCTTCTTCCATACGGAAAATTCCTCCTCCACCACCTCTTCGACTCCTTCCTGAGCCATTATTCCGTTTCTTGATCTTCAGTCTCTCGCAAGGACAGTGAAGGGCTCATCGCAGTCGGCGGGAGATACTTAAATTGCGGGCTTCGTTTTCCCGCCAAATTGAATGAGGGAGAGGAGCAAGGGCGAGAAGGCCATGGGCTGGGCCGCGTTAATGGGGAGACCATTTGCAAAATGCAAATTTTTTTTTGGGGATTTAGATAAAAAAGTCAAAAATTGACTACACACTTAGTAATATATCACAAAATGAAAAAATAGCACAAATACATCTTTCATTAGCATAAATAGGCATCGTATTTATGGAATAAAATTAGACATCCAAAATTAAAAAAAATACAATTACAATTGTTAATTAAGCCATCAATAATCTGGTTAATGCAGATACACAGAATCAAGTTGGTTGAGATCACAAAATATCATCCAAAAAAAAGAATTTGAATCACGTTGGTTAGGGTCACAAAACATCATCTAAGAGATTTTGAATATCATCTCAACAATTCAAGTATATATACGGCATTAGCTACATCAGAATTGAAAATTCTGATAAACAACGACCGTGGAGTTCCCTCTGCAAAACTACCTTGTACTCCTTCAATGTCCCAGGTATGTCAGTATCAATTAGATCCCATTTTTGTTAGAGAACTCCATGTTTCATGTCTCATTAGATTATTTCATGTTCCATTTTCAATTCCAATAAACATAAAACGTGAAGATCCACCCTGCAACACTGACTATTGATTCTTCAACCTCCCAGAATGTATGGAAAAAACTAGCTAGTGGGTATCTCCAATGCAACATAGATGCAGCAACAGGTGGGGAACGGGTTGGAATTAGTATGGTTGTATGGAATGAAACTGGAGAATTTGTGCGACTCCAAATGATACCTATAGCAGCCGCATTCCAAGTGAAGGAGACTGAAGCAATTGGATTAATAGAAGCTCTGAAATGGATGCTCTATTTGGGTGTCCAAAAAGTGGTTTTTGAGTTAGAAAAAACTATTTAAAGTCTAAACAATCTCCCTGCAACCGATGTAAAAGAAAAAAGAAAAAAATAAAATAAAATAAAGAATAATCCCTTCAACCATTTTACAAATTTCAAGCATGCATTGGCCTTTAAAACTTTATCATGGCAGTTAAACCTTTCGACTGAGCAATTAACCATAAAAGGATACACAAATGACCATATTAATATATTTGTAGAACATATCAATTAGCCTCCTTAAGTAAACGTATCATCTTCATATCGTATCACACCGACAAAAAGTACTCATCAACCTAATAAAGCATATGTAAAATAAAAGATGTTACAGTATATACATTATAGTAGCATATGTAAAACACGGAGGCGAAGGGAGGCCCATTGTAACATAGGAAATGCTATTTAGTGTTAGAAATCATGAACTTAACAGGTTTGTAGAACGTATCAACTACCCCCCTCAAGCAAATGTATCATCTTCATATCGTATCTCTCTAGATCACTCGTAACACCCAGACGCACAAAAAGAAGTCCTCCAAATTGCTTATTGGTTCAATTACCTAAAATCTCCCTAATCTATTTTTTAATCTAATTATTTAATTACTAATTAATTATCAATTAAGTGAATAAAATATGTACCTAAAGAACAGAAAAAAGATATTAAGTTAGGATAAATCACATGTTTAAATTTTAAATTAAAAAATATACCAACAGAGATCAACTATGTGATCTTTGAAATATTACATGATAATTTAAAAACGGACATTAAGATCATGTTTAGATAATATTTTTTTTATGAAGTACGTTTAGATAATAATTTTAATATATTAAATAATTTGAAACACCCACTTAGAAATAAAAATAGCAAAAAATTCCCTTTGTAAAATGCGTGCAACCATGCAAATATTATGTGTAAATCTTCAAACCATTAGGTGTAAATATGCAAAACAACAAAATAAATGTAGATTTGAAATTTATTGGAAAAAAATGGTGCTAGATCTACATTTCCCTTTTTTTTTGGACTGTTACGGGGGAGACCATTTTATCTAATTTTTTGTCTTTTATTTTGTCCAACTAGAATGATTCTACGGGGGATTGCACCGGAGGGGATTGAACCCTAGGTGTCCAAACTTCTATTTTTTGTGTTCTTTCATCATTTATTTATTAAAAAAAATGATAAGTAGTCACTATGTTTAAATGACATTATATAAGTATATTTAAATGTATCATATATCCTTACATTTTATTTGACTTACATCTTTTAATGTCATTGTACTGACAAGTAAGATGGTGATTATCACTGATAATGATAAATAACATTATTGTTAAAGTAACGGGAAATAAAAATGCATTGTTATATATGTCACCAAAATAAAACATCGACAAAAAAAGAGAAGAAAATAAGGAGATAACGTTTGCAGAGATCACGTGCGGGCTGGACTTGGCCATAGGCATAGCATGCCTTTACTTAGGGCCCAAAAATTTTGGGGGCCCAATTTCATGGAATTCCTTTTTTTTTTTTTTTTTTTTTTAATTCTTGCTATCTAAAATTAGTGAAACACAAAAACGTAGCCTCAAAATTCTGAAATCTGAGGTCATACTGCTTCGACTCTTTGCCTTCTTGAGTTTGTTCCTTTAGCCTTTCAAGTTTTTGCGTCGGTCTTGTTCGTTTTCTCATTCATATTAGAAGTTGACACTTGCGATTTTATTGATCGGTGAAATGTTGTTAAACTTTTTTTTTTTGGTTCAACGAACTAGTTATTTAATTTTTATTATTGAATAATAGCTAGTATTATTAGTTTTTCTACTCTATTTTAACTAAATATTTAAATAAAAAAAGACACACAGTAAGGGACCCATTTTTAGAACTTCGCTTGAGGCCCTACTGAGCACAAGTCCGGCCCTAGGGCAGCTGTGGTTCACAAAACAGACACAGTGCATGAGAGGTAGTAAAGGGTGTGGAGGGATCTCAAGTCGATCGGACAACAAGTGTTTTTGATTAATCCTCTAATTTGTTTGTTAGCAAAGGATTAGATGTAGATGTTATATATTAATCAAAATTATTATTCTGACATTTGTTTGTTACATGTGAGGTTGGATTAGGTCTATGTCAACTTTTGTCAACTGGTGTAAATGAGAATCTCCATTTTCCCGTTACCCCCAGTCTGTGTCCATTGTTTTGCAAAAAAACCTTGGAAATGATGTTTTGGTGATTGACTCATTTGTTAAATTTTACCTAATTATTCCACTAAAAACAAGATTTATTTGACTCGCAAAGTCCAATTACGAAAGCCTGCCTTCTCCTTACTACGCCTATAAAAGAGTTCAAGTATGGCTGGAAACATGCATCAAGAGACTATTTAAGATAATAGCAATTCTTGTAAACAAAAGTGGCACAAAAGATTGTTCCTTTAATCATGGATTCGAGTAATTTGGAAGAGTTTATTCTGGGATTTTTCATTGCTTCTCTTTTCGGGATTATTATGTTATACAGATTGCTTGGAAAGAGGCCACAAAAGCCTTCATCCGATATTCCAACGGCTTCTCCCAGCGTGCAGAAACTTTGTGAAAGTTCTGTATCAAATAAAGATGGGAACCCAGAAGTTGTCATTGTTGGAGCAGGGGTAGCTGGTTCTGCACTGGCTTACTCTCTGGCCAAGGTATCATGAACAATTCCTCTTTATGTAATCTTCCATGATTGTGTTTATATTTGCATGTTATACTCTACTTGCACGATTCACTCAATCGTCTTATTATATACAATATTCATAGGATGGACGTCGAGTGCAAGTGATTGAAAGAGACTTAAGCCAACCTGATAGAATTGTTGGCGAGTTACTACAACCAGGAGGCTACCTGAAATTAGTCGAGTTGGGAATGGATGGTAAGTCCCATACCTGAATTCATCTGAATCTTCATTAGACAATGATTTCTCATTAACTTCATATTGTGACAGATTGTGTAAAGGGCATTGACTCGCAGCAAGTGTATGGTTATGCACTTTACAAAGATGGAAAATATGCTAAACTATCTTATCCTTTGGAGGAATTCAATTCAGATGTTTCAGGAAGAAGCTTCCATCATGGGAGATTCATCCAGCGTTTGCGCGAAAAGGCTGCATCTCTTCCCAGGCATATCATCTTGTTATCCCCTTCACATTTTAAAACATTCCCTCCCTTTTTTTTCTTTTATTACAGGGAGTGACGGAATTAATTGGAGAGAAAAATTTTAAATCAGCGCCACTTGGAAGCTAAGAGTACAATTCTTGATTTCTTGTGCAGTGTGAAAATGCAACAAGGAACTGTAACATCTTTAGTTGAAGAAAACGGTACTGTTATAGGAGTTAAATACAAGACTAAAGAAGGTGAAGAAAATACAGTGAAAGCTCCTCTAACAATCGTGTGTGATGGTTGCTTTTCCAACTTGAGGCGCAATCTGTGCGTACCCCAGGTATTTAGTTAAACCTGAAGACTGTATCTTTTATCATCGTTTTTAATGTTTCCTGCACTGATCACTGAGGTGCTAATTTCTTACTTGGCAGGTTGATATCATGTCCCATTTTGTTGGTATGGTGGTGGTCCTGGAGAACAGCCGGCTTCCACATCCTAATCACGGACATGTCATACTGGCCAACCCTTCACCTATTTTGTTCTATCCTATCAGTAGCACTGAAATACGTTGTTTAGTTGACATTCCTGGTCAAAAATTACCTTCAATTTCTAATGGAGATATGACCAATTATTTGAAAACCAGGGCTAATCAGGTATTGAGAATCGACCCCTGGAACTGGTAAGGATAGTTGATTCACACAGTTAGTTTTCTGAATGTTGTTGTTGTACTTGTGCTTTATCAGCTTCCGCCAGAACTTCGGGATGCATTCATCGCTACGGTTGAGAAAGGGGACATAAGAACAATGCCAAATAGAAGCATGCCGGCAGCTCCAGTTCCAACTCCAGGTGCAATATTGCTGGGAGATGCATTTAACATGCGACACCCTTTGACTGGTGGAGGAATGACAGTTGCTCTATCTGACGTGGTGGTCCTCCGGAATCTGCTTCGGCCTGTACAAGATCTTAGCAATGCTGCAGCTCTCACCAAACATCTTGAATCCTTTTACACCCTCCGCAAGGTTAGCTTCATTTCATTTTATGGTTACTAACTTAACTTTCTAGCGTTACTGGTTTCATTGGAAACGCTGGTTTTGCTTTTGGGTTTGGGTTTACAGCCAGTAGCTTCGACAATAAACACATTAGCAGGTGCCCTGTACAAGGTATTCTGTCCTGCACCAGATCAAGCGAGCAGAGAAATGCGAGAAGCATGTTTTGATTATTTGAGCCTTGGAGGCGTTTACTCACAAGGACCAATTGCCCTCCTATCTGGATTGAACCCAAAACCTATGAGCTTGGTTGCTCACTTCTTTGCTGTGGCTCTCTATGGCGTGGGACGTCTACTGATTCCGTTTCCCTCACCCAAGCGTGTCTTGCTCGGAGCCAGATTGCTTTCGGTGGGTCTCTCTCTCTCTCTCTCTCTCTAACAGGTTTTTTCTGCTCCAAAGTTGATATCACACTATCACTGGGTTAATATATGTGTTGGTGCAGAGTGCATATGGCATCATCTTTCCAATAGTGAAGTCAGAAGGAGTACGACAAATGTTTTTCCCCATCACCATTCCCTCATATAATCGGGGTGCTTCGCTTGTAATGAAGAGTGCAATGTTTGACATGCTCGGATAGAACAGTTTGTGCTCTCTCCGCTGCAATTATTCTATTTCCAGTAGAAGGTTTTGCTAGAAAATTTCCATTTGTTTTGATATATTATCAAATTAAAGAAGACAACCCTCTGGCAGAAAAAGCATTCTTTCTTTTGAACTGCATATTACTTCAGATATATACAAGTTATTAACATTTCTTAACACATCAAACGCCTGATTTTATATCCTTTCCCGTTAGTTGTGTGTACGTTCATAATAATTAACAAAGGTGACTCCTATTAAAGTTGAAGTTAAAACCTTCAATTTGACATGATATTTCTTCAATTATAGAAAATTCTCAAAGCTGTATCAGTTAATCAAACAGAAAATCACATTTGAGCAAACAGGCTTGAATTCTATTAAAGATTCAGAAATTGCGAACAATCCATAAAGGCATGGTAAGTAAACAACTAGATATACATGCTTGTCAAAGATCCCCTACAATGTATCAACACGATGACACTCTTAAGATCACATGACAGCACACGCAGCTGGATTCTCGTCACTGAAAGCAGTAGTGTACCGAACTTCAGTTGAGCTTGCACGAGCTAGTTGTGAAACCTGAGGAGCCTCAGAGTTGCGCACGTACCCAGCTGGGGCCTTCTTATCATAGACACCGGGGGCATAAGGATGTGCAACAACGTCATAAGGGACGTAGGGCCATAACTCGACCTTCTTGCCAGTCCGATAAGCCACACGAGCCACAACCTTGTCAGGGTTTACATAACCAATGACTGTAAGCTTGTTTTGCTTTGGCTCCAGCTGGACCGAAGTCACACCTTTCATTCCCTCAACAGATCGTCGCACCTTCCTTTCACATCCCTCACAATCCATTTTCACCTTTATCTCCACCGTCTGGTAACAAATTGAAGAAACTCAGCAAAATATAATTGGAATTCCTTCATTATCTATATCGACATCCTCATTACAGCATGCTCAATTGCTCAAAGTGGTTGGAGCTAGATTTTTAAAATTGTACAGCTACCTACCAATCATCAAATTTGTGGGGAAAATATGAAGAAGGGTAACCATCTAACACAAGTTACACAAACATGAATTACTATATATACACTATTTTCAAAGATTAATAATCCGAGAAGTTACTTCGCCTAGAATCTGCTAGAATAACCTCTATATATGGTTCTTTTTTTAGCATCAAGAACCAGAAACACAAGAGATGATTCTTCTTAGTTCTTACTCAAGTTTCTGAAAACTTGTTCTGTCAATGCTGATTGCTAAGAGCATCTACCGTTCCTCCCAGTCTGCACAAATGTTTTCTTATCACGCATTCTCAATTCTACCACTTGTTGGCTTGGATCTACACATATGTCCCAACCCCCAAATAAATATTTAAAAATTACAGCTTGTAATGCCTAGATTTTCACTGTCAGCATAGAAAGAAGGAAACAATTTTCAAATAGAATTATCTAGCGTTAACAGAGAAAAAGGGCACTTCCGATCTGAAGAAGAAACACTAGGAAACAAAAGTGAAAGCGGTGAGTTGTCGGGTGTATGGTAAGGCGTGATCTCCAACCAAACCGACAAAAAATGACATCACTTCGGCCTAAGCCTTTCTAGCCCAGTCCAGATCGGTTCGAGTAATTTCAGAAAAACAGAGAAAAGAAAAGAAATATCCTGAAATCGGATTTGCCAGAGAGAGAGAGAGACAGAGAACAGACAGACCTGCAGCTGTTTGCTTTTCTTGAGCTTGGAATGGCTACTTGAGCAATCAAAGATGTTGGAGAGATGATCGAGAGCACCCATTTCTGCAAAAAAGAACAAGATAATGTGCGCCGAGGCAAAGAAAACTCGTATAACAAAAGCAGGAATGATTTGGAGGCAATATCTCACTGCCTAAGGAGAAAAAACTCTTTTTGTTTGATGTTACTGATTATGGCTAACTGGGCTCCTTTCCTTCTCCTTTATATGGTAAGTATACCATATACTACTAGTCTACGAGTGTGACGTTGATTTCTTCCATCATTCATTATTCATTAAATGAGTTGTAGGGTGTGCACGTGGCTTTCTGTCGTTGTGGGTGAGTAATTATGGATTGCACCGACTAGGGAGTGGGAAAATGGGCCACCTTTGACGTGTTGGATTCAGTGGGACCCGAATCATTACTTGGACAATTGGATATTTGGATCGAGCCAAGCCAGAATGTTCCGCGCTCTTGCCTGCCTGGCTCCGGATGACAACCGTTTCTCCGCAAGTCATTATTCTTCTGCTTAAACAATGTCTTATACAACGCAAGACACACTTTCGGGCATCTTCAATGCTAAGTTCTAGCTCCATGGTTCAAAAAAAGAGAAAAAAAGACCTCAAAAATTTTGCTAGCCGCATATTTTTTATTTTTCTAATTTTCTTTTTTTTTAATTACTTTTCACTAGTTTACACTACTTTTTTCTCATTTTTCCTTCCTCTTATCCCGTATAAGGTCTATAAATAGACCTTCATCTGAGACTTCTTCACGACTATTTTATCATTATTTTTGAATTTCTATCTATCTCTGTCCTCTTTTTCATTTTTCCCTCACTTTTTTCCGATCTCGCTTTCCACCAACACTCAATTAAAATAATTATTTTCTCTCTATCTCTTTCCTTTTCACCACCCAACATCAAAAACCATGCATTGGAGGTGCTCTTACAATAGAATTTTATTCCCTTCATCCCAAATTAGATACTCAATTTTACTTTTTTGCAAAGATTAAAAAAATTTATTGGGAAAACAAATTCTACTAATAATTTTTCCGATATACACTGGTAGTTATGATACTTGCATTCTAAATAGAAGGTCCAAAGTTCGGACCACATCTGCGCCTCCCCGAATTTCCCTCCCCTCATCCCCCATCTATAAAAAAAATATATAGTAATTACTAAACATATTATATAATACCTCCGTCCACAAAGATAGTCCACTATTCTATTTTTATATGTTCCAAAAAGATAGTTCACTTACTATATTGAATATGTTTTTAATGTTTCATTTTCATATGTGCTCCTAATTAATTATTGTTATTCAACTACCTATACATTGAAAATATTCCAAACAATTAATGACAAAATGATACATGTGGAAAAATAAAGTAAAATTAAATGTTCTAACTACATTACCTATTAATCCTTAATCTACGTAAAAATACCTATCGGACTATCTTTGTGGGACGGGATAGCATTAAACAAGGTTGTTTTGGTAGAAAGGCAAACCATAACTCATCAAATTAGAAACATGACTGTATATTTGAGATAACCTAAAAGGAAAAATAGAATTTCATATTTGAGACGAAATTGTGCTAGATGGAAACTACACATCAATTGCAACCATCTCGTTTATACATTGTGTGTCATGACCCAGATTACTTTTATGGGCTATGATCCAATAGTATTAGCCATTGGATTGACAATTGAAGCCCAATTTGTTAAGTTAGTTCATGGGAGTGAAATTAATGGATCTTACTAATAAAAAGCCCACTAACATTTAGGGACAGCAACCTAGCCCGAGCCAACCGTATACTCGCGATGCCTCAATCTGAACGGAATGAAAAAAATACCGTCCCGTGGGTTGACAAGACAGATCAGGGTGAGATCCGCCTGCCCGCCCCAAGTCACAGGGCAAAGCTCGCCCCGATCCGTTTAATGTATTAAAAAAAAAAAAAGATATCCCTAATAATTCCCAGTGGCAGCAGAACCAATTTACCCCCAAACCCCATTTCGTTCGAACTTCGAAGAAAGAGGAACAAAACTTCCGAATTCCTTTTCATCTTTGAGAATGAGAGTTGATATAATGATATTTGATGCTCACAGGTTATAAATAATTTTTAATTAGTTATTATTTGACAATTATATTGTATATTACAAGTAATTCATAATTATGTTAATAGTTCTGGTTTATTTAATTTTGTAAATAGAATATGTCAAACCAATCAAATTAGAAAGAAAAATTTAACTAAAAAATAAACGGGGCAGTTTGCTTCCCCTACCTAAAATGCCGGGGCAACTAGGGGGCGGTACCAATCAGCTTCAAACCCGACCTATTGTCATCCCTACTAACAATATATGTTTTTTTTATATAAGGGGAAATAGGGAGGGGAGGGCCTATATAGTTCAAATCTCATACCTCATACTCGATACGTAAGAGCTTAGACTGCATTCTCTTTGTATTTTAATTTTCTATTTTCATTTAAAAATGCATTTTGAATTTTCTATTTTGATGTTGCAGTTTTGAGAAAAAGAGAGAATTAGACATCCTACATCCTTTTTGAGTTTTATTTTTATTTTTTTATTGGTGCAAACTCTAGCAGTTGTTTTTAATAGGAAGTATTATTTATTTATTTACCTTTTTTTTATGTAACTGTATAATGGCTAATTAATCTTGTGATTTAATTTTTCATATATTCAATATAGACACATCACGCCGTTTCCAGAAGTTGAGATTGCATATTTTCTCTTTTTTCCTCCCAAAATTATATATGTTTATCTTTGTCCTGCTATACTGTTTCCCTTTTTGTGCTGTCTTCATACGGTTTCCACAATTTCAGATTGCAGATTTTCACTTTTTCCCCAAATCTTATGTGTCATATGGATTTTGAAGTGTTTTATGATTTTAATACGCCATTAGCATTATTCCTAGACATTTAAAGGATGTTATGTTATCCTCATATATGTGAACATTTGTGATTACCTTATCTACATCTATATATATATATATATATATATAATATTAAAAGACTTAAGTCTCTGGTAAAATTTTCCCGCATTTTTTCTGGCTTCATAAGCTTTCTGGCGACATTAGCAATTACATCAATGATCTTTTTATCTAGCGGTATGTCTTCATCTCAGTAAAATTAATTAAAAAAAAATCCTATATTAAGATAATTTTATCTTTTTGTATTAAAAAAATCATTTCTATAATTATCTCAATTAAGCCAATTATAACTCTCAACCATCAAATGAATCAAAATATAAAAAAGAAAATTGAAAATGCATTTCCCCATATTAAATACCTATAAATTAAAATTAAAGCACATTTCACAATTTAAAAAAAAAATTTAATGTGTCTCAGACCAAACTTTCAACATCTCCACTTGATTTGAATTAAAATTACGTTTCTCTATTCCTACAACTCTGCAATTTTTTCGACAAATTTCAAGCAAATTTTTATAGTAAAAGTAAATCAACATTTACTCCTTCTTCTTTTCTTTTTCTCTTTTTTTTTTTTTGCTGGGGTACTTAAACAAAATTAGAATTGGAGATTTTAAAAGTGTTTAATTTAATAATTCATAGAAGCATTATTTTTTTCCCATGTTCTGTGGAGCTATTCTGGAAAATTGATTTTTTTCAAGTATTCGATCTAAACCATTAATTTTTTATCATTTTTTTAATCTTTTACAATATTTTGATCTAGCAATCACTAATTATAGAGAAATATAATTTTATTTTTCTATTTTGATTTATCTACAAGTGTTTGGAGAGGAGATTATAATTAGTTTAATTGAGATAAATACATAAATAAAGATTATCTTAATATAAGATTTATAGTTAATCAGCGGGATGAATACACACCATAAGATTATTTGAATTTATGAGATATAATTCTTTGTCAAAGTCATAGGTCATATTTATTAGTTAGCAGAACTGTAACATGTTTAACTTACTTTAATCACTTAAATTATTGTAATAAAATGTCTTTTAATTACAATTGACAATGTTAAATATATTCTAAACTACTTCAATTACTTAAATTATATAATTAATTATTATGATCTTAGGTGTGTGTAAGCAAAATTTACCAAGATAGGAGCCTTACCGTTCACGTGACAGAAATTTAACAAAAGCGGTCTCTCCTGTTGTGGGGCTCTTTTGTTAGATTTTCACCACGTGGGTGGTAAGGCTTCTGATAAGAAGTCTTATTTATCTTCTTGGTCAGAGCAATGCGTAAACATTCATAATTAAACTATATTTAAATTACTTTATTTGTTTAAATTATCGTAATCAGATGTCTTTTGATTATAGTTAACAATGGTAAATATATTCTAAACTGATTTAGTTATATTCATAATATCATATATTATACGTAGACAATTAAATTTAATGGGTTAGCGAAATAATTCAAGAATAGCATTGAGTTGACCTATTTATATGTAGTACCTATATAATTTAATGTGTCTGCTAAAACTTTTAATAGGTTTGATAATTAAATCTAGACTATTAAAAGATGGTGACAAGGATGGTTTGTCAAATGTACATGTCAAAAGTATTGCTTCAAAAGTATATGTCAAAAGTATTGTCAATGGTAAATCTTACATCGGGTAAATGTTACAACGTCATTACTTTTTAATTTCCTCAAATTGTTGTTTATTTGGTTACCCCGTGCATCGCACGGGTGTATGACTAGTTATTAATTAGATAAAGATAGTATACCATTCCTGTACAATTTAATAATTGTGCAACTTATTTTATCGGTCTAAAGAAAATTGGGTAACTCGATTTGTGGTGACATTGCTGTACTGAATCCACGAGACCAGTTACATTTAAAGGATGTTATGTTATGCTCAGAATTATATATGTGAACATTTGTGATTACCTTATTATTAATGAGATAAAGATAGTATACCATTCTTGTACCATTTAATAACTGTGCAACTTATTTTATCGGTCCAAAAAAAATTGGGTAGCTCGATTTATGGTGACATTGCTGTACTGAATCCACGAGACCAGTTACATTTAAAGGATGTTATGTTATGCTCTGAATTATATATGTGAACATTTTTGATTACCTTATTATTTATGAGATAAAGATAGTATAACAATAAGCTTCTTTGCTGCCCTTCCTTAATTTTTAACTCATATAATTTTTTGATAAAATAGGTTAATTATTGCATGTGATACCGTTTTGAAATTCCAATATGTACTGATGTCTGATGCCATTAATTCTAGAATTACATTTTCTCCTTAGTAGATATGTGCTTCCCAATTAGTATTCCCTCCGTCCCAAAAAGGTAGTCAACTATTTCAATTTAGACCTTCCCAAAAAGACAATCCACTTACCGTATTAAACATGCATTTACTATTTCATTTCCATATATGCCCCTAATTAATGATTATTATTCAACTACGTATGTAATGAAAGTATTTCAAACAATTAATGAGACATAAGGGTATATTTGGAAAAATAAGATAAAATTTAATGTTTCAACTATATTAACTATCGTTTCTTAATCCATGTGAAAATAACCACTGGACTATCTTTGTGGGACGGAGAGAGTATTTGAAATGTTTTTGATGAATCAATGTCGATTAACCTGTGAATTAATTGCGATCTGTGATACTTTGCATCTGCACACGATATAAGAATGTGAATCCAGATAATTTGATACATGTGAGTGCTGTACATATTACTGACCACATGTTCGCATATCGTTACTTCCCACAACAACAGATCCCAGGGGGATTGAAGCACAAACCAAAATTCCAGATGATGTTAAAGTTATTTTTCCAAGCATTCAACCGCATTTTCAACCTTTTACAACCAAACATGCATGTCTCTCATTATAATTAAAACAGATATTCCAAATCCCAAATTTTTAATTATGGGAACTGATAATTCATCAAACAATTTGGAATAGAGTCATAGAGTAATGCTAGCTAGTAGTATTTATCAGTGGTGGTGATTATCGCTATCATTATGTGTTATTAAATGAGAAGTTCAATTTAATAAATTACACATCTCTCTATTTGATTATGTGCCACTACCAATAGAAAAGTGGTGGTAGAATGAGAAAATTGCACCATCAGTCCTCATTATATTCTCTCTTGTAGTCTGTACACTAAAATGACTGATCATTATGTTTTTACTTTTGTCGTCTTATAAAATTCTAATACAGATTTATAAATGCCAACATGAGCTATGACTTGTGGAGAGAAGTTTAGGTAAAACATATGTATATTATACGTGGTACATCCAACAAATAGTATACATGTATTTTGCCACATAGAATATACATATGCTATGCCTAAGTTTCTCTCAAACTTGTGAGACTAGAAATGTAGTTTTACAATGTCAGGAGTTGTAATGATTCCTCCATCCATCTTGCAAACATAGCACAAACACGTTCCCTCTTCATTTTTCACATAAATTAAGAAAATTCAATTAATGTTACTCCTTTTTTATTCACTTATTATTGTTTTATTTTAGTTGTCCTTTTTATTGATTACAATGCACAATAAATAAGAGTATATCAGAACATATATAAAAAATTAAATAAAAAGTCGACTATTATTTACTACAACAAACGTAGAAAAGAATAGAGAATTATCTTTGCATGAGTGAGGGAGTATTTATTGGTGGAGACTGATGTGCTCATATGACAAAATGATGAGGTTGTCTTACTATTATGACATAATAACTTGAGGACCAATACTGAAATTAATATCACAAAAATTTGAGAAAATGAGCCGAAAAGGACAAAAAGAGTGTGATAAAAAATGTTATTAACGCGGTTGGAATTCGGTCAATATTTGGCATGGATGATTTACACTTTCCATCCCCAAATTTTTAATTTTGATATAATCTTGTCCCAATTATTTTTTATTACCGGATTTGTCTCCAAACTTTCATATGTTTAGTTTATTCACGTATTTCGTCCACCATGTCAAATTCTATCAATTTTTCCATAATAAAATGGCACATTAGTGAGAAGCGAATTGGGAATAAAATGTGGGTAATTTCCACTATACCTCCCTAACTCTTTTTTTTTACGCAGTCTTGTCATCAATTTTTCCCCCATGTTATCTACAACATTTTATATATTCATGTGTTATGTCCGAATATCACATTCTGTCAAGCTTTCTATTAGTTTAGGACAACATGTTAGTAAAGGGCAAATTTGGGATAATTTATGAGAAAACTCATTTTTCTTCCTTTAAAAACATGTAGATTTTTGTGACTGATCTCTCGGTCAGACATTTCAGGAACGTTGATTAATGAGAAAATTCAATTTCCAAGCTGTGCTTTGATTGTGTTCGGTCAGACATTTTTAGGAACGTCTGGGGAAACTTGTGCAGATAAAAGAATGAGAATGGTGGTTAATTCTTACACTGATTCTGTAATACACGTCCTTTTGCTTAGCCGTTCCGATACGTCTGTCTTTAACGCATCACAAGATTGAGAAAATAAAGCGAGAGAAAATCAAGAATCCTGGTCAGGCCTCTTTATTTTCCTTATTCATTTTTTGCAGTTTCCACCAATTTATAGACACAAACGTTTCGCCCATACGCATGCCAAGAAGAACCGATTTTCAGATAATCCATATACATAAAGTTTATTTTATCTCCACCATTCAGGAAAGAAATCAAATCCTCGTGAACACTTTCTTTGGGTTGAATTTGTGTTTGGAACAAGGACCACAGGAATCCTAGCGTTACTCTTTGGTGTTTCTGCTGTGCCGTTGGTTACCGTCAGTTTCTTTTGCAATCCCATACATACTCCCTCCCATGGCTACTTCTGAAAACACCGCTCAGTTTTGTCAACAGCAGCAATTTATACAGTGTGATCAGTCACAGAAAAATCAGATTTTTTTGGTTCCAAGGAACAACTTCAACAATCACCAAACAACGGATGTTTCTCAGAATCTTGCTTCCCAGATTGAGAAACAGAGGATCCAGATCGAGCGCTTCGTCACTCTGCAGGTTAGAAATTAACAAATTCAGTTACAACTTATTATTATTATTTTTTTATTAAAAAGAAAAAAAAAATACCCAAGACATATATGATGCATATTCTTCTCTCTCTGGAAACAGAAGGAGAGATTAAGATTGGCTCTGCAGGAATAGGGAAAGCAACAAATTGCATTAGTTATCAAGAAATATGAATCCAAGATTCAAGTTTTGCTAAAACAAAAAGATGAGGAGATATCAAAGGCCGTTAATAGAACAATGCAGCTGGAGGATTTCTTAAACAAAATGGAGATTGAGAATCAGACATGGCGCTGTATGGCTGCGGAAAATGAAGCCGTGATTAAGTCATTAAACAACACAATCCAACAGCTCCTCAAAGAAGATGTCGAATCATGCTGTAATGATGGGGAACAACACAACAGGGGACAAGACGGAGAAGATGATGAACCAATAACAAGGAAAATGATATGCGGAAACTGTAATATTGGGACTACGTGCGTAATGCTACCCTACACGCATCTCTGCTCTTGTAAGGATTATGACGTCTTTCTTAGTTGATGTCCACTGTGTCAAAGTGTAAAGAAAGATAGCATAGAAGCGTTATTAATTTGACTTTTTTCCCCCTTGTGGAAAGATAAATTACCAGGAAATAGCATTCATATTCGTTAAATCCATTTATATACATCACCATCAAACTTTGTGATTGATCATTTGATTTTGCTACATTTCTTTACCTTTTCATAGGAGAATCTTTATCCCTTTCTTGGCGTTATTACCAGTTTTACCTTGTTTGGCCTGTTGTTGTTGTTCTTATTATTATTATTACTATTATTTTATACAAGGGGAAATCGGATAGGGCCTGTGTAATTCGAACCCATGAAAACTTGTCTAAAACTGGAATATAACAATCTAACCACTGTAATACTTGTTTGAATCGCTTATTATTATCATATGTATATCTAGTCTACCGTGTCTCTGAATATTTAGACCACTGACTAATTTTGCATTATTTTGACATAATGATAGTGTTAATTTACATCAGAACATTGCAGGAGATAGACGAATGAAGAATATAGGAATTTTTAGGCGCCAATCGGTGATGTTGGCACGCAACTCTTATTCTCTAAACCCCGCCTTTTGAATTGTTTATTATTATTATTATTATTTTTTTTTTTGCGTGGATAATCTCATTTCGACTATTATTTAGAAAATGCTGGGAAGATATATGATTTTGTCCACCCTCACTATGGGCGGGATTACACAGTCTATTTCTGATGTGGCGGTGATATGGCCTGATGTGGTATACACATAGCCGCCATGTGTGTCGGCTATGTGTGTAACCCCGCCCATTTCTGATATGGCGGTGATGTGGTTTAACGTGACACACACATGACCGTTATATATGTTGACTATGTGTGTGACACTTCAGAAATGAGTGGTGTAATCTCGTCCACATTAGGTGTGTGAATATTATGATGCATATGATTTACATGGAAGCAAAACATGTCATCAGAAAAGTTATCGAGTCAGGTGTCCAACGCAATTTTTGAATCTTAATTCCGAGTTTCCTACTAAAAGTTATGTACATTAGAATACAATCTGCCAGAAGTATCCGACCGTTATGCGACCTTCACGTGACCAAATGCGGCCGTACTGGGAGATTTTGGCAATTTTTATTTTATTTTTAATTTCCTTTTTCTCGTTTTTGGCATTTTCTTGTTTCCTAAGACAACTAAGTCTTCCACATATTATATGGGTCCCTTTATTTCATTGTAAACAGACATTCAAGAATATTATTAAATTGAGATATAAAATTAGGGTTTTTCCCTTCTTTGTAAAATTGGGAAATTTTGTTCTCAATTGTTTTTCTTGTAAATTCAAGAGCATATTCACTTATCAATGCATATTGATTGTGTTCTTTGTAGTGTGTTATAAAATTGTGTTATGGGGTTGTGATGCTTCCTGGTTGGCGTTAGCTGGTATCAGAACAAAGGCTCCAAATTGGATAATTTTTTTCCTTTTTCTTTTGTTGCATATGTGGCATTGGATTAAGGGTAGTTATTTTTGGATTTTGATGATTCAGATTTTGTGAATGCTTAGGAGAAAAGTTGTAGTTTATTGGTGAATGGGAGAGATTTCTGAATTTAAATTTCGAACTAGGTGTTTAGTAAATGATAAGCCATGTAGTGTGGTCATTGATGAGAATTATTCCATTAATTTGGCTAGCGCCACGTTTGTCAAATGAGTAAATTTACCTCTATTACAGTATCCTAAACTATATTACTTGTGGTTGGATAGATGTGAAAAGGTGAGGGTGGCTGAGCAGATGATTGTAAATTTAGCCATTGAAACGTATAATGACATGATATTGTGTGATGCGGTTCCTGTGAATTATTATATATTTTATTAGGGGGCCATGGCAGTATGACATCTGTGTGGTTTATGATATGGGTAAACATAGATATAAATTTGTTAAATAGAGAGAAAAAATTGTTCTTCCTTCTTTGTCAGTAGAGTAAGCACATGTGGACCAAAAAAAGATGAGGAAAGAAAGTGATACATTTGAACAACTTATTGAATCATTAAGGATGACTAGTAAAGAGTTAGAAAACAAGCGCGGGAAAAATTACAAAAGGAAAGTAAAGAGGAGTTGAATGAGATTGAGGACATAAGAGAGAGAAGAGGAAAATTGAGGAAAAAGTTATTGAATTTAAAGAAAAAGTGGTTGAAAAAAAGAAACAAAATGAGGCATCAGTAGAAATTGGGTTGAGAAGTCAGAGGTGATGGAGCAAGCCTTAAGGATAAAAAGGAAGATGATAAGGGGGTTGATTATTAAAAAAAAAATGTGGTTGAGGTTGAAGTGATTTCCCGTGAAAACAAGGACCCTTACCTTGTTTCTTGTGACTCTAACAAGCCACACCCTATTTTGTTTCTATATCTATTGCCGGTAAAAGTTTATGCTCAACATTTGAAGGCAGAGTTTTATAAACTATGGCAAAAGAAATTAACTCTTTCATTTCAATGTGACTCCAAAAATGATAAGTATCTCATGATCGATCATATTGGTGTTGTAAATCAATTTCCATTTAATCTAGGTGGATTTTGCCATTCTTCTGAACCATAGGGTGATTCGAGGACGAATCGTCTTGAAAAGGGAGGGTATGATATGACTCAAGAAGACCTACCTCATAGTCTAATAAAAGTGTAATTAAAATTACGCATTTTAGAAAATTTGGGTCAGAAAATTATGACGCATATGGTTTACAAAGCATGTCTCAGAAAGCTTATCAAGTCATGTGTCAAATGCAACTTTTAAATCTCAATTTTGAGTTTCCTACAAAAAGTTATGTACGTTAGAACACAATATGCCAGAAGTATATGACCTTCATGCGACCTCATGCGGATGAAACATGCGACCTTATACGGTTGCACCGGAAGATTTTCATAATTCTTATTTTATTTTTAATTTCTTTTTTTCTGTGTGGTATTTTCTTGTTTCCTTAGACAACTAGGTGTTACACATACTATATAAATCCCTTTATTTTATTGTAAATAGACATTCAAGAATATTATTAAGTTGAAATATAAAATAGGGTTTTTCCCTTCTTTGTCAAATTGGGAAATTTTGTTCTCAATTGTTTTTCTTGTGGATTTAAGAGCATATTCACTTATCAAAGAAGATTGATCGTGTTTTTAGTTGAGTTCGTTGATTAATAAATTGGCGGGTTCAAAATTTACGAGTTTAGTCTAATTTGTATCCGACGAGACTTTCTTAGGCATGATTCCCATAGTTTGAGGGTTCAGAGGTGTCGACGCTTCTGGGTTCGCAAAAGGAAGTGTTAAATTAAACAAGTGCAATAAATCAAATAGTCTCGTTCTCCCACCATACTTTTGGCCTAGATTATCTCGTCAAATGCACACACGATGAGATATTATTTAATAAATCACATGAGGTTGTCGTACGGTAAGTCAGCTCACATAGAAGTTGTTCAATGATCTCACACCACACGTACATATGGCGGGATAACCTCACCAGACGTATGAAGGGAGGTTATTTTGGATAAATTATGTGGCTCATACTATTCAATTAATTATCTAAAATGCATATGAATGGCGATTTTAGATTGGTCAAATCTTAGAATACTTGATGGTTAGTTATGGTTTTGATAATTCCCAAAAGTTGACTCAACAAGATATTAAATAAAAAATAAAATAATAGTGCGCGCGCACACAGATATAATTCAAGAGATGGTAGACACAATTAGCCTATTTTTTCCCACCTATTTTGGTTGGCATGATTAGAATTCAAATGTACTTACCTTATCATGGCATTATTAATTCCTTTATTTTTTTATTTTAATTGATCGGATTTCTTTTTCTCTGTCTTTTTTTTTTAGATTCCTAATTTAAATGACGTTATTTTTATTTTCTACAAATAACTTGCATACATTAGACGGTAGAAGTTGCCGGTCATTGAAGAAATGGCATAACTTTTGTGTTCAAAGTCTGTTTTCAGCCTATAATACCAACTTTTGGGGGTAGGTTGATGAGAGGAATTAAACTAGCAGCTATGACACCACTAATTTTTTTTTTTTACTCAAATTATATGACGGTTTCCGGTTTTGAATCGTTTCTTTACTTTGCGTTTTTGTTTTTTATTGTTTTTGACCTTTTTGTGGGCTCGACCGTTTAGAGTATGTAGACCTTTTGAACAACCTATTTATTCACTTTTTCTTTCATTGTATAGTTTTTGTTTGTCACCTCAATAAAAAGAATTGAGTTCTTTTTCTTGAGTTGAATCTGTTATGTGTGAGACTGGTTAAGTATAGGTTTTCATTTGAAAGATGTCATTGACCCCTTCCTAAGTATGATTTTCCTTCTTTATTTTTCTTATTAATCTTAGTGTGCGTCATTTTTCAGGATTTTTTTTATAAAAGCTCTACCCGTGTAATGCACGGGTGGAGATCTAGGGAGTTTTTAATATTGTTGTTAAATCTAACAACAATTTTAACTTGGTACTAAAAAGATTCATTTAACAAATTTGTTAAAGTTTCAGTATACCTATATATACATATATATATATATATATATATTTGAAGAAAAATGATTAATTCTCATTAATGGAATCATATGAAATTACATCCGCCTCCAAAACTGAATGAAGCCAACATGGTGCATAATTAAAAGTACAAGGACTACTATAGTGTCTAGCATGTCTAGCTAAATTGTGTGTTATCATACTAGCTCGTCTACCCAGTTCATGGGTCGGGTATATTTTCTTGTTGTTAACTAACATATATCACTAAAATTTGATTTAATACCTCCATTGTAGATGCTCTAACAATGGACTAACAAGGTGTTTGGCAACTACTAATTTATTTGGGAATTTTTTTTAAAAGGATGTGAGGGCGTGTTGAGTTCTGGTGCTAGTGAGCCAGCATTTCAGTGGGGGTAAATAAGACATATAAATGGTTTGGTCGTGTATATTATACAGCTCACCTCTCCGATAGTACTTGACTCTCTGAGCATTTTTATTCTTATTACTTCAAACATAGTGGTGATAATAGTTCAAGGTTTTTACTTGAAGTTTCCTGAAAATAACATTGTAAGTATTGCCTCTTTAACTGACCACTTTTTTCTTATATGGGCATCAACAAGGTAAGATAATTTTATATGCACCATTTTCCTTCTTAACAGGTTCACTGGATTGTAAAATTATTTGTCCATTAAATGATTGGCGGCAGTTCCTTTGCATCCTAATGAAGGGACGGATTGCTTCCATCCTCCTCATTGATCTAGTAAGTTCCATATGTAAAAATTGATTTTGTTTTAGACACAAGCGTATTCTAGGATCAGGTGTGACTATTTGATTGCTTCCGTTCCTACACATAGTTATATTCAAAAGTCGGTATGTCACAGCTTATTTCTGAGTAAATAGGTTAATACACATCCACCCTTGTTATAGTTACATGCACAACTGTCTCATCTGTACCATTAAAACCTCCATTGAACATTAACTATACTGAATTCAAGACAGAAGAAATTATTAATAAATCAATTTTTTGCTGTTTTAAGTGACCAAGTAAAATTAATGAGAGTTGAGTTATTGTTTACAATATAGAAAGTAATAGAGTTGAACCGACGAGAGCCATATCCTGACAATTAACCATGAACAGCAGCAATGTTTTCTACCTGCTTGTTAGTTATTGAGCGACCCTTCGGCATTTAAGTTATTATTTAGTAGTCTAATTTTTGTGGTCTTAGGAATTATGTTTTTTTAATTGCTATTAAATAAATTTCACTGGAGATCTTATCCGCACAACGCATCATACCTATAGTATGTTCGCTTGAAGCATTGAAATGGATGCTTTAAGTGCTAAATCACTTTATATCAAGTAATCTGATTTGACTGTAAATAAATGGAATAAAACAAATAAAAAATGTTACATTAATTTGGTTTGTTAATTACTTTATTAGATGACAGTGAAAGCGCCAGGATTTTCACAGTTAGAAATTCCCCAACTCAGAGAAGAAGGAACGAATTGAAGGATACACTACAATTTTTCTTTTTTTTTCTTTTCTTTTTCCGCTTTTCAAACTCCACTAAACAAAACATTAGCCAACTAGTCCTTTAAATAATCGTCTAGAGACACAAGCCGAACAAACTTGATAACTTAAATTATCAACCAAGTGAAGGGAAAACAATAATCACAGAAGTGACAAACCCCATGGCTGTCGAAATAACCGTGTAACTGCAAGGTGAATTTCCATGGTAATCACACCCTCTGTTCTCTGAATTTTAACAGTCAATTCGTGCAATCGCAACCCAGGCATGTTCACTGCCACCCTGAAAATCTCCTTCCTGGGTTCTTGCTCTTTCCTTTGATCAAAAAATGTGCTGACATTTGTATTGCGTTAGAAGAAAGGTGTCAATCCGAGTACCCTTCCAAGTGTGTGTGTGTATATATATATAGTTTTTAAATTTTTAATTTAAAAAATATAAAGGGTAAAATGGTTTGATTAGGGACTTAACAGAAAAATTGACAAAAACAATCAAGAAGGACATATCGTGCGAGTTATTGGAAGGTTGGGGGGCCAAGCGAGTAGGGGAAAAAAAGTTGGGGACTCAAGCAATATTGACTATAAAGGCTGGGGACAAAATGTGAAATTAACCCATTTTTTAAACTCTCGAAAATTGTTAGTTTGAACACTTTAAAGGAATATCTTTAGTTAAGGATTTTAGAACATACACCTAAGTGAATGGTAATAAAGGTCGATTATGGGGCTTGAGATGGGCTCATTTTCTATGGAATAAAATAGGACTTTATAAAAGAACTCGATTACTAATTACAAGTCGCAACATATATGAATGTGATTTAACAAAATCACATGTGAGTTTCTGACTTAGTTGGTTATAATTGGTAGTTAGCTTCATATTATATAACTATATTCGCTCTACAGTGAAATTATGAAGAACCAATGATGACTTCTTTTAATGTAGCAGTTATAAATTGCTAGATCATTGGTGTAGATATGGCCGGCTAATATCACATATCCCACTAATTACAATTTTTAGAAAAAATTTTGATGAGATGTGACTGAAATGAAATGAAATGTGCTTGATGTCAAGCTTGTTTGCTGTTATTTCAATTATTAATATACTGTCGACAACTCAGGGATACATATGTGGTGAGGATTATCCTGCGCTCTGAGATTTCATTCCTTTCAAACATATATTAGAAACCAACAATAATGTGAAACATAAGTTTTTGCTGGCACATGTACATATATTTTTGCCATTTGCAGGTTAAAAACTGATCTCACCTCCATCATCACCCCATTAGTGTATCTTCTATTTTCACGTGGTTTAACATAACAATTAAGATTTTTTCTAAGGAACTCAAGAGCCAATGAGGTGCTTACACTCAAGTGAGGTATAAACATCTCATTGGCTCCTGGGCTCTTTAAAGAACTCAGAGTTGGGTACTTTAAGAAGTGATCTAACAATTAACAAAAAATAAATAAAAAATCTAAATGAACCATATTCAGGAAATGGGCAAACGTGATGATTTAGAGTTGGCAAGGTAGGTAGGGTTATTTGGTTCTTGGTTTTGTTTATTTGCGTTCCTAATCATGTTGAGTTGAGGGCTGAAGCACTGAATAGATTTGACATGACATAAGTAAAGGCCAGACGAAATTTGTTAAATGTTTGGTAACCATTTAAAAACTAATTTAAATTTTGAATTTTAAACAAGTAACAATATTACATTAATATATTTGATGTAATGTAAACTTTTACATCATGTAATAATTATCTCTGTATGATATAATTAAATACCGTCATTTATATAATATTTAAACTTTAAATTCATAAACCACGTTTTTATAAATGGTTATCAAACAATGGAAATGAAAATGTCAATAGGGACGTATAACCTCTAAATAGGAGAAGATAGGGCAGTCCGGTTATAGAAACAGATCAAGCTTTGAGTTTAGAGTTCGACCACTAATTACAGAGAATCATGTGGATTTTAAAATACACGTGATTTTCTATGATTAGTGGTCGGACCTTAAAATCAAAGTTTGATCTATTTTTATAAAAAATTTAGAAGATGGTGCCTAAAGAGACTCATTTAACATATCATCGCAGCAGCCGCGCGCAAACTATTATTGAGAACTCAGAATCATCAAAAAGATAAATGGCACAAAAATGAATCACGTGACACGATACGTCAAAGATGTCATCATTATTATTATTGTGAATTATCAGTTATAAAAGAGATTAGTTATATACGTGTTAGTGGAGTTACGTTTTTATGTGGCAATGAGTTGGCAGAAAAAGGACCCAGACGAGATGCTATGCTGGTTCTCCCAAATTGCAAAATGACCCTCCACAAAAATGTCTCAATCTTCAAAAACCCACCAGCCCCCAAAATGAAACCAGCCCTCTGAACTCCCCTGCCCCCCATTCTGTTCATGTACCCTTCTTCACCACTACCACTATTTCTCCCTCGCACAGAATGATCGGAAGCCTCTTGCACACTGCCCCCAAATCCGGCCGTCCCATAGCGATGGCCAACTCCTGCTGAAGCCGAGTGTCACCCACATAAAACAGCCGTCTCTGTCGGTGACCTCCAGCCATGTACAAAATCCCAAATATCCAAAACTGTTTGCATAATTTTTACAAGTTCTAATTGCTCCATTTTGGTTTTTCTTTACTTTTTTTATTACAAGAAAATGTAATCCCAACAGTTTTTCACCTTGCAAATTACAATACAGTGCCCAAAAAAAAAAAAACAAAAAACAAAAACAAAAGGGAGATCCAACACGAATGCAGTGGCCGGCTTCTTCGACTACCTTCATGGGTTTGGTAATAAGGTAAGAACGCTCGGTCTTCGGGTGGGTCACCAACTTCAGGGGCCGTTTTCCGTCTACTTCATCCATCGAATTTACCAGTGGGAATTTCTTCTGCTGGAAGTGGGAGGTCGGTGGATTGGAAGGGATTTTTGAGAAGAAATTAGGGGATCGTGAAAGCACTGATTTTGGGTTTGGGTGGGTTGAGTGGTGGGACAGTTCTTCAGGCTTCCACCATATGCTTTGTTTAGTTGTGGGGTTTCCCAGTTGGTTGCCAACTCATTGTCACGTAAGATCGTCTTCTCTATGTAAATGAGGGCGTTCTTTTCATAGCTGAATTCCGTGTGAGTGTCCAGTAATTTATTACTATCTTCGTTTTAAAAAGATAGTTCAATTTTATTTTTGTCTATTTTAAACTATAGTCAAGTTTATTTTTGAAAAAATAGTTAAAATATTAGTTCTCTTATATATTTCTATTTAATGTGTCGAAAAAAATAGAATTATTAAAGTTGAATAATTAATAGATAAACATGTATAATAAATAAATGATGTTAACATATATTTTTTTCAATATTATTAAATAAATTTTTCTTAGAACTTATTTGATTTTCATTATTTGTCTAATTTTGAGGAAATTATAATAAATAGGAAGATAGCATGTGTATTAGAAATATAAAAAATGTTTGCAATATATGGTTATAATTGAGTAGTTATCAAATATATATCTATATTTTAATTAAAAGAAATAAGTCTCGATATTTTTTGTACCGCGATTTTCTTATATTTTTATTTGGTAAATCTTGCAGTAATTGTTCTTGTTCTTTTTAATAAAAATATTTGTGAAATAACTCAAAGAAAATTTAAATATGTGACAATTAAGTTTAATAATTAGACCTTAACCACTTTACTCATTAGTTTTGTTTGTTAGTTATTTCACTAATAAATTAAAATAATTTCAAAAAAACTATAATTTCTCTTAATTTGTTAGTTTACATTGGTGAGTTTAATATTATTTAAATTTTTTAATGCATTTTTTTTGAATTTTTTATTTTTATTAAGATTTTTTAAAATGAGTTGGGTAATAGGTATTTTTTATTTACTCGACACGAACTATCTTACGCTATACCTGTTTGAAATAGATAGGGGCCGAGTACGAGCAAGGTTGGTAGAAACGAGTCAGGGCATGAGGGAAACATATCTATCTCATTTTTTGCCCTCCAATTTCTAGATTAATTAGATTTGAAGATTTATTCCCTCATTGCGAGAAAATGTCACTTATTTCTCGCTTCAATTGAACCGTATGATATTTGAAAATTTATGTTTGGTGCAAAACATTGTACATTGAGTTGGTAATGACTTAATAAGTTGAATGTCAATTATAACACAGTTTTCTATTTGAATTCTCATCATATTTTATTTTTTCAAAAACTATACGTAAAAATGTTTACAACAAATATTATCAATATTTATAATATGTTGTTCGACTCATGTTTTATCTTTTATAATCTATTATTAGCATTGCAATCTCTTATATTTTATGCTGATTTTAATTATAGAGATGACAAATTCAAATGTGATAATATTGTACATTTATTGTTGAACTTATATTTTCAGATGTATTAAATTGTGGTAATAGATTTTTCCTATTATTGTATATATGTATGAAAGATTATATGTAATAGTGTATGAGGTCTTTTAAATGATCTTGAACTTCACAATTACTAAGTTCATTGATTTTATTGATTCAATTTATGTATGCTTGTGTTTTTATATTTTCTACGGAGTGTAAATATTAGATATTTATTGTTGAACTATCTAATAATATATTTTAATAAGTTTCTTTACCTGAGCAACGCACGAATGATTTAACTAGTTAAATATTAAATCAGTAATAAGTAAAGTTATAATCAAAGATAATAATAAGAATCAAACAAACTCTTAATCTAATATAAAAAAAGAAAAAATAGTACTTTTTTAAAAAAAATAGAAGTATTTAGAGCTTGTTTAATTCTCATAATCCGTTTAATTTATAATTTTATCTATTATTAATTTGATATTTGATTTAATAATTGTTTAATTATAAATATATATTTTAAATTTTTTTACAGTTTTAATCTATATTTTATCTCTTTTTTTATTATAAATTTCCCAAATAATAAGAATCAAACAAGCGAAGGGACACGATAAGACTCGAAAACTCTCTACTTTGCGTGATTGAAAGACAATTCGAAACGGTAACAAAGAGCACACTGGAAGCATCTGGTTGATCTACCTTATCAGAACACGTGTCGGGTGAGGACTGGAAAATCTATTAACCCACAGTGGTGAAAGTTGAAAAGGCAGGCTACTTTTGTCTGATCCTACACAGTAATTCTACTGTACCCTCAATAACCGTCGTCTCACCTGATTGTTTTTCCAAGCAGCGTTTTGAAAAGGGCGTTTAGGGACAAAACACAATTAGACGAACCCATGCATCGAAAAAGTGTGTTTGGGTGCATCCTAGGCGCGAATTGTACTTTTTTTTTTTTCCTTCTTTTTGTTCTCTTTTATTTTTATTGTTTCATACTCAATTAAAACAAATATCAAATTAAAAGGTCAAAATAATTTCTTAAAGTATCCTACAAGTGCAATTCACCATATATGAAACAAACAAGAGAAATAAAATATCAAAAAGTGAAGTAAAAGATGACTTCTATCAAAAAAAAAATAAAACACAAACATTGTATTATGAAATTCAAGAAAAAATTATTAGTTAAATATATACATGTTTACAATTTATGTGTTTTTACATAATTGTTATAAATTAATTGTGAGTAGCTAATGGTTTTGCATTTATTTTTAAAATAAAAATAAAAAACTGAAAAACGCTTTTTAACGATTATGCAACACTTAAACTTGTAATACCTGAAACTTCAAGTCAATTGTGGTCCTAAGCTTTTTAGAAAACTGCTCAGTACTATAAATTATAGCAAATCTTCTCGCGTTGGCATTAATTTGCATTCTCATTCCCAACCTTTATATTTAGACCTCAGACTTTTGAATAATAGGTACAGTTATTCCAAATTATCAAATTCCATTCACTATTATGTTACTCAAGCCTAGCCAATGCATATGACCGCCACACTTAATTAAGAAATTGGCAATTTTGCCACATTGTTGATCCACACGTTAACCTTTGCAAATAAGCCAAAAATCTTCTCAAGGAGTGAGAAGTGGCCAATTTCTTCATTTTAGGGTGTGGAGTGAGGATGATAATTTAACACATCGATCTATAAACTCATAAAGACTTACTCTTAATAGTATTAACCCGCCACACTTAATCGTGGTATAGGATTGGGTATGGGACAATATTGTCTGTACTGTCGTGGGTTTGGGGCAGGTCTGGTTCAAGCTCGACCCACCAAATA
The DNA here is from genome assembly GCA_963692815.1 of Nyctanthes arbor-tristis. Lineage (NCBI taxonomy): Eukaryota > Viridiplantae > Streptophyta > Magnoliopsida > Lamiales > Oleaceae > Nyctanthes > Nyctanthes arbor-tristis. Next base: position 38,569 of record CAVNYN010270446.1, read on the forward strand.
GACCTGTGATCCACTAAGAATTTTTTTAATAAATCTAATTTTTAAAATGTGTAGAAAATGTGATATTCTAGGTTTGACTCGAGTGTCTAAGAAAAAGAAGTTTCAATTCTCCACTCTAGTTAATCATCTTATTTAATAAATATCATCTTGCTTGAAATATATATTTGTGTTATATATGAAGCAAATTATTAATATAAAATTCTAAAACTTGTATATTTACTAACCCTAATATATATATATAAGGTGTTGTCAGAAAGCTCTCCTGCATCATCTTCATACACCAGATGTTGTTCAACTATCACTCAACAGGAAGTTGAGGAAGAGATAGTTTTATTAACTACATTTTTTCAAGATTAAAATCTATTTTTACATTTAATACAACTAAATGTGACTATATCTCTTGCTATTGTAACAGGAATAAAAGAGAATAATAAAATTGGAGGGGGAAATTAGGATTTTATCAATTTCTGTTCTTTTTTATTATATTATTTTTTTGAAGCCCCATAAGCTGACCCGTCCTGACCCATCATACGAATTCCTGAGTTTAAGATGGGTCTCGGGCGACTTCAAAACTCGTAGGATGGGTTCACAGAATGACTAACCTATGTTCATTGCCATTCCTAGTGTGGAGGTCAAATGCGTTAAAGCTAACATATAGAGTAATACAATTTGAAAATTTTGGATTAACGAAACCATTTTTTTGAAGATTGGAATATACAATGAGCCTGTTTGGTCCTCATTATTTTTTCAAATTATAATTTTATCTACCACTAATTTGACTATTTGATTTAACAGCTATTCAATTACAACTACATATTTTAAACATTTTTACATTTCCAATACACATTTTACTTATCTCCTCATTATAATTTCTCAAATTTTATACAATAATGGGTATCAAATAACCACTATAAAAATAATCTAACGTACTATTACCGTCTCACAAAGATAGTCTACTATTTCATTTTTATCCGTATAAAAAAGATAGTCTACTTACCATATTGAACTTGAATTTAATGTTTCATTTTCATATGTGTCTATAATTAATTATTGTTATTTAACTATCTATGTGCTGAAAATATTTCAAACAATTAATGACACGAGAGTATATGTGGAAAAATAAGATAAAATTAAATGTTCTAACTACATTACTTACTAATTCTTAATGTACCTAAATATATATATTGGACTATCTTTGTAGGATGGATGTAGTATGATATTATACATATAATTATGCTGTGTGTATCGAGACATGCTATATGATTATAGTTTCTCATAACTTGACTCATATGATTATATAACATCATATGATTTTAAATCGGGACTAGGTATAAATTGATCAATGGGGGGCTGGCCAGGCTTCAACCCATGTCGGCATGAAAAAATTTTGAAATTTATACAGAACAAATGTAAAAGATTTATTCAGCCTTTGTCGAATATTCTTTTTTATATTACAGCCTATATCATTAAAGATTCTGAATCCGTCCCAAGGACTAGGATATACTAATCGGGATTTAAAGGATGAAAATGAATGTCCATATAGCTACAAAGGTTGAAGATGTTTGCAATACTTTACCCTTCAATTAAAATGAGGATTAGTGGATCCATAAATCAACGATTAAAACGCCAGCTGTTTGGCAAGATCGGAAGAGCG